>VUYV01000059.1:2651306-2671745 GCA_008711295.1 Anarhynchus alexandrinus
GTCTTTCTCCCCCATAACAAAAAAGCATTTTATACCTGCGACCAGCAAATTTATACAGTCAACTGCATCTCAGTACCAGCAATATAACTCACCTATCATCCCTTCCACGTCAGTAATTATCCCAATTAGCACAGATATATCTGCAGAATTTCTCACAAACTACTATCTGCCATATAGAATATGAGGTTCCTTCCTTCTTCCAGGAATAAACCGCCTCATTGATTCAAATAAAGACTGATACTAGCAATGGCTCCAGGACTACACTCTAAAGAATTGAACTCTTATTTCTAGTTATTCGTATGTGCTCTAAAAAGCATATTGAGAAATCCAACACCGTACAACAAAGTTGTACAAACCACTACCTTACCTTTAATATGTGGCACAAAAGACATTTTCAGATCCTGACGGTTAGACTCATTGAGGAATCCTTTACCAAATGTTTTTAAGGATATGGTGACATTATTCCTCATCTGAATCTTTTCAATGGATCCTCCAGGACAGAACACACCAACATTCAGCTCCGTCTCTGGGGTGGTTGAACTAACAATGCTGTAACTGTAGCTTGTGTTGCACCTCTGCTCTGGGACGTGTTGCTGAAGTTTCAAGGACGGAGACGTAATTTCTATGTTGATCAGATCGGGAGCCAAGAGCTTCCAAATAAACTTATGCAGTTGAATCGGCAATTGGGTAATAGCCTTGGGCACCGAAAGGAAATAGACCTTCCTCTGACACCACCGAAGATCGACACAGCCTGCAATCACAAAAAAAAAGTCCCAAGGGTTGTAATTTTTCTTGCAGAGGAAATATCTAGGAAAAGCAAATTTTCCTGTGTACCAGAGCACACACGCGTGCACTCACAAACACAGAGTACTGTCAATTTTGTGTTACAGACCCAGATAAGCATCTACCTAAGAAAACATCCTTAGTAACCTTTACCCAAACATGTATCATTTATATTTAAAGAGCTTCCTTTAAAAAAGGGTGCAGGACACCAAAGAAATCAACAGACACAAACATATTCAAAATCCCTCACTCAAGATACTACGTTTGCTCTGTGACTTGCTGACTGGGACACCGTTGCAGGTCCAGACATATACTTTAAAACTCTTTCTCTACTGGTAGTTGAAAGCATTTGGGAAAATCCTACACCAAGTGGACATGAAAGTGGTACAAGATGCGTTCCTGGTGGCCACCTTGGTCCCGCATTTTCATGGGCAGATTTATGGCTCTCCTGCTCTGTTTCCATATATTGCAGCATTCAGTGAGAAGATTCTTAGGTGCCTTCTGTCCTTTCCCTTCTAGGAATAGCTACTCAGTTTCTACTTTTAAAGGTAGAATGACATAGCGACCAACAATGTTGTCTCCAGATTCATCGTACCCATCTCCCAGCTGGCTGAAGCCTGGTTTCCAACCTCACTATTTAAAGCCTAAGGGAGAGAGGAGATTTGGCTGATCCCTGCGGAAAAGCATGCAAAAGCATTCCCTAGGAAATAACATTAAGCCACTTGTGTCATACTTATGCCTTTTTCAGCTGTGATCCTCAGACGGGACAAGTCCTTGCACAGAAAGGAGATCTTGTAGATGGCGCCAGACACTAAAGTCAAGACGCGGTCGCAGGTGCGAGGATCCTTACAGATCAGGCATATCGGTTCAGACATGACTGGGATGCGGCTGGGCCACCCTTCGAAATGTATCGTTACAGTCATATTCCGTTCCTTGCTCAGGTCGACCAAATGGGTGACATCTGCAATGAAGAACATCACAGAGCAATTACTGGCAAGAAGCACGGTGTGAAGCAGAACTTCCTCCATCTCTTCTCACCCCATTAGACGAGCAGCTGTTACAGCTATTTCTATATTAGCTGAGAAAACATTATTTACTTCTTTCCACCAGTGTAATAGAAACTCGGGCAGTATCATATTGCTCTTCTAATTTAGATGTTTGAGCCTTTTCACACACAAACCCCACTTCCCTACCACTTTCCAGCTGTAACAGCATAACACGTACGCTAGCCCCTTTTGAACAGGTCAGGTCGTAATGTAAGGAGCTCAGCCAACTACGTGAGATTTGTTTTCCCTAAGAGGTTTCTCTTATTTCTTTTAAAGTCAGCTCTACCGATCACACAACAGTTGATCAAAAAAGGGTTCTCCATTCTCAAATTTCTTATTTCCAGCTAGATTTCCATCTCTGCTAACTTTTTGTTGGTTTAGGTTTTTTGGAGCCAAGCTGAAGAAAAGTGTCGAGTCAGTAATTAAGCACATCTGGTTGTCTGGAGTCAGTTAAAGATTAAGCTAATTTAAATGCAAGTACTAATGCAGTTTAAAAGAGAAAAAATTGCCAAGTATCGTACTTCAGCAGAAGTGCTGGCAGTCGCTATGAAGGTTACTGGTGCCTTCAAAGATGCTTCCTAAAAGTTTGGCAGTTAAAAACATACAGAGATGCCACAAATTATCAAAGTCTCTCACCATGCTGGTGGGGAGGCTGAGGATCACACCGTGCTAGACTGCATCGTTTCCCCCAACGGCATGATTGAAATACCACACTGCCCTTACATTTAATTGTTCAAAAGCGTTCTTCCAGAAATATTTTCTGACTAGGTGTAAAAAGCAAACCTGAGAGCTGGCAGAGTTAACCCTGAAAAGTAAAGAGCACCTTCCCCTTCCTCAACACTAGCCACCACTTCTCTTGCAGTCCACCCTTTTCCCCGCCACACACCAGCTATAATGCCCTCCGAGCTCGCTGGACCTGAGGTGCCCAGGTGCATACAGCAACCATCGTCCCTGGCACCCCCTCTCAAATGGTGAGATTCATCTCAAAGATCTGCTCAAGAAGGCACGTACTGAGGCCAAAACTGCTTGACATTTTCACTAGTGGGACAGGTGATGGGACAGAGCGTACCCTCAGCAAGTTTGCAAGAGTGGGGCTAGAAAGCAGCTTTGCAGAAAGACCTGGGGGTCCTGATGGACACCAAGTGGGATATGAGCCAAATACATGCCATGGCAGTAAAAGGCGGCCAACAGCTTCCTAGGCTATGCTAGAAAGCATCAACAGCAGGTTGAGCGAGGCGAGTCCTCCCCTCTGCTAAATCACTGTTGAGACGCCTGCAAGTACTGGATCAACTTCTGGGTTCCCCAGTACAAGAGAGACATGGATGGACTGGAGTAAGGCCAAAGAGCCACAAAGATGCTTAAGGGATTGGAGCTTGAGAGAGCTGGGACCATTTCGCTAAAGAAGGTGGCTCAGGGAGATGTGTGCGTGTGAACAGTATGATACCAGACTCTTCTCAATGGTGTCCAGTGACAGGGCAAGAGGCACAAATTGAAATACAGGAAAGTCTGCTTAAACAGTAAAAAAACCTAAAAATAATGCAAGGGTGGTCAAACACTGGAACACGTTACCCAGCAAAGTTGTGAAGTCTTTGGAGATACTCAAAACCCAACTGGACACAGTCCTAGGCAATCTGTTCTGTCTGACCCTGCTTGAGCAGGAAGAGATTGGACTAGATGATCTCCAGAAGTCTCTGCCAACCTCAGTCTTTCTGGGACTTTATGATGTCCTAGATGACTTGCTACAGCAAGTCAGAACAACAAGGATAAGCAAGGATGACAAACACCTTCTCCCAATGACAGCTGCAAACATCTGGAAGGGGGAGAGGAAAGGAAAGAGGAAAAAACCAAAGATTATGGCCGTAGCCTAGTTCAAAGATTAACTGTCATGCGGAAAGAGAGAAATCAGATCCACACTTTATTATGCTGTTAACAAGGCACATGTCTTTGATGTCAAAGAAAGGACAGATTAAAAACAAAATACATATACACTGATAGTAGCTTTCATTTTCTGTTCTCAGCTATGGATCTCAAAGGCATAAATAAAAGGTGATTAAGACAGCTTTCTCCTGTATGGGAAATCAGACACACAAAAAGGCAAGAGGTCAGGCAGAATTCTCCGAGTCACTACCACAGCCCAGCACAGAACTTGGGATTTCTACCAGAGGGTTATTCACTCTTCAGAGTTGATTTTTTTTTTTTAATTATTATTTTTGCGGCAGCTAAACACAGAGAGGGTTAGATCAAGAAATTATTTTGATTGGACAGAGCTATATTTTCCTCTTATTTAATGACAAGCACCGCAGACAGCTGTGGAATACCCAAATGTTTGGGAAGCTTTGAGAATATGCAGATACCAATACATTTTTAATAAAAGTCATGTTTAACTTGCACACTGCAGACAGCATTTTTTTGTTTTCTTTTTTTTGTAAATAAAAGTTTCAATACTGTCATGAGGGCTGAATTTGAATCTTTGATGGAACTTATATAACTACAAAATCATGCATGAAATCCTATAAAATCCCTAGAGAAACCACTGTTGTCTCTTAAATCCAAGTGGTTTATTACTTGCATTTCATTTAATAAATGACAACCTGTTTTTTATTTTTTAGGTGATTATTGCCTGGTCTACTGGCCATAAATATATTAAAATTCCTCTTTGCTTTCCCAAGTAGAAGGGAGATAAAGCTGATTAACTCAATACAATGTTTTCACTCTGTCTGGCTTCTAAAGTGCAATGCACAATAAATGCAAACAAACACGATTTGGTTAACAACAATTTCAGGAGGATTTGCTCTTCGTGAATGGAGCCAGACAAGACAAAGAACAGAGGATTACAGTGGTGAGATGCTACAGACCCTTTCCGGATACGTGACTTCAAGGTACAGGCCATTCAAACTTCATTCCCCCTAAAATGACTTTGAAAGCCTCTAAGCAGGCTCCTGCTGCAGCGGTATTCTGGAACATGGATTTTCCTCCACCTGCTACTCTGCAGTGAGGGCACCTTGACTATTAACCTCCACCATGAACTGAGGTCAGAGCTAAGAAGCCAGAGGATAAATCACTTATTTCACAGCTTATTAACCTAGCCAGACCTTTTATTTCTGTTTTTAGATAGATGCTGTGATATTACACTTCATTGTGTTAAGCCAGTCTGAATTTGGTGCAAGAAAGAAAACAGGGGAAAAAAAAAAAATCTTAATGTAGCAACAAGCAGCAAGAAACCTAAAGAACATCCAAATGTGTAGGGGATATTATCATTAGGGTATCTCATTGACACCTTCCATGTCTAGTGTGACTTCTTCACACTAGAAGATGTTCAGGCTTCCCTAGGAAGCAAAATAAAACTCAGAGGAAGGAAAGAAATGCATATTGATGCCATTAGTAGTATGAAGGCAATTTTACATCTCCAATTTCACCAGTTCATGTGATAAATCCTGACCAGCCATGACCTCCAGAGGCCCCATCCCTGGAGGTGTTTAAGGCCAGGTTGGATGTGGCCTTGGGCAACCTGGTCTAGTGGGAGGTGTCCCTGCCCATGGCAGGGGGGTTGGAACGCGATGATCTTTAAGGTCCCTTCCAACCTAAACCATTCTATGATTCCACAACAGCAGGTTTCACCTGGCCAAGCGCGACTGCTTACGTACAGAGCAGAAACCTGGGCTCACATTTTTAAGAATTATCTTTAAAATGTTGAATCTTATAGCTGAAAAATAAAACTGTCTGAATAAGCTTGAACTGGATTTCTCTACTGGGGAACAGGCAGCAACACGTCAGCCCGGACAATTCCGATCAAGTAGTTATGGCCCTTGCTGGATAGCTGGATCGGGCCCCCAGGGGGGAACACAGTGGCAAGGAAAAGCTACCTTTGTTTATGCAACAGGCAAGACCTGATACTGCAGGTGTTAAAGGTGCTTTTCAATTACATGATGCAGGTGCTGGAAAAGGGAAGGAATCTCTGTTTACAAGCTACAGTGTAAAATCTACAATGGAGCTTTATACTCCATCACAAATTGCAAATTTTAGCATCGCCGACCGCCTTGCTGTAACAAGGGCTGGTGGTACCCCAGGCGGTAAAACAGGCCTCAGTGTTGCTTGGCAACCCACCTCCTTAAACTCAAGGAGGGTCCAAAGTTCAAGAAAAACAACAGAAAAAAAAAAAAGAAGCCAGTATTTCTCTTCCTGGTGGTGCTCAACCAAGGCGTCTCTAAGCAAAAGCAAAGGAAGGGACGGGCACGTACTTACTCTCATCGACCTGCGGGTGTTGAACAACCACTTGGAAGAGCAAGCGGAGGATGCCGGGGTTCTGAGCATCCTGATCGCAGCCTTGCAGGGACAGGTTGAAACTGCCAGCGATATTGGCAGGCTGGCTGTCGCCCAGCTTGAACACCTCCGGGTTGCTGAGGGAGCCGGGGATGTAGTACTCCACCCTCTCCTCCTTCCTTTCGCAGTTGGAGAGGCTGTAGTTGTGGAAAAACACACTTGCTCTCATGTTGGAAGGAATCACGAACTGCCACGTCATGAGCTCATCTTCTGGGAAGCCCAGCGGGTAGTTTGGGGACATCAGGGTGATTGAAGACTCTCCCTTCAAAATGGATTCAATAATGCATAACCCTAAAACATGGCGGGGAAAAAAACATACGGAAGTTGCAATTAAAGACAACACACTGGCGTACATAGCACCCCAGCAGCAGAGTATTTTTATTTTGACAGTGAGATCATCCACTTCAGCTACAGGTTAGGTTATTACGAAACCCTCAGACTGAAACACGTATTTCAGTAGATGCTTTTGTCTTCAATTACAGAAGAGACAAGTGATATATTAATGCTGTATTTTCAGTTTAGTGGGTTTACCTTTCAAACACATGGACAGAGAGGCCTTTATTTTTTGGAAAGGAAATATCCTCATTCCTACTTCTGGTCCTGGCTTTACAAGAGCAAACATGCGACCTGACAATTGCTTCTGCTTCATTGGGTTTCGGGAAACAAAAGATGTGAGCTTTTCTACAAGCACGGAGCTCTCTGTCCAAAAACCTCCCAGATCTACCAAGAGCATGCCAGCAAAGAGCCTCAAATACGCATGATAAAACACGAATGTGAACCATGGAGACCATATAAGACACTTCATGCTTGGATGACTCTTGGCAGCATGAAGTACACGGAGATTATGGTGCCACTTTAGGACCCCAGCAACAACGTGCAACTGCGAGGAGTGCCAGGAGCTACAAAAACTCGTGTTCTAGAAGCTCGAACTTGGACCAGGTCCCTTCTATAACTGATGGCAATAACTGCAGAATTCAAGTAAAGAGCAAGAACATCTCCCAAAGAGGGTTTGTCACGAGATCACAAAGTAACCCACTGATTGCTATATAATATTCCAGGTATTTTCAGAAGATTATTGCACAACAGCTTATGTTACTGTGCAGGTTGAAACAGATAGCTGTACTTAAGCAGCCTCATGTGCCTTCCAGGCACTGCCTCCCCGTTTCCCACCTTTCTCTCCTGAAGAAAGGCACTGGTTTGAGACTCCAGCAAGTTAAGGAAGCTTTATTTAAAAATAAAGAAACCCAGCTACACACTGCGACCAGCAAATAACTCTCTTGGCTCATTCTCATTATGCTATCTAGTCCCACCTAGCTGAAAAAATAAAAACAACAGAGTAGGTCTGTTTAAGTTTTAGGAAATTTAAAGCGATTGAAAGTGAGTAATGTGCACCAAAAGCAGCTTCACAACAGTTTCTGTAATTATTAGATTAACCAACCAAACTGAGATATTTTGATGCTAGAAGAGCAACAGCTACCAAACTAAAAACCACACAACAACAGCTTTGAGAAAAGACGAAGTGGAAGGGAATTAGGGGTAGCAGCACCCAAACTAGCAGGTTACCAAGAAGAAAGGTTTAAAGAATTCTGCTGCAATCTGCACAAGGCGATTACAGGTGAGGAAACACTACTCCGTACTTACGTTTTATGGAAGCCCTATTAGCTATGTTGAAGCCCGAGGTGGTGAGAGGCGAGTTCCACGGGAGGTGCAGAGACATGATGACTCCTCCCAGCAGCTTGACGCGAGACACTGAGCCGTTCCTGCAGAAGGTGCCAATGTTCACCGTGGCTGTATCGATACAGCTGTTGATGTTGTAGCTAACGAAATCTGGGCACGTCTCTCCCGGTTCAATCTGTCTTAGCCACGGGGTAGAAAATTTCAGTTCAAGTCCAGCCTTTGTGCTCGCCTTCACATCCCAGATGAAAGTCCTGTTAAGGCGAGGTAGCCCCGGTGGGTAAAGATGAACATCTCCAAAGGGACACGGACCTGACACACAGTCTAAATGCAGAGAGAGAACAGCCATGATACACTCTGGAAAGCATTCAAGCAAATGAGGAATTTGACACTTTTATTGCTATTATCACAATTTTTAGGTTGCGCTTAACTTCTCTTCTACATGCATTAAAAGACACTCCTAAAACACGGTCACATCTATAAACAGGACTCCTAGCCCATAGAGTAGACAGGATAAACCTGCTTTAGTCAGGCTGACTAACAGAAGGGATTAATTGTAGTATCTCTCCCGCCTTGTTTGCTGAAGAATTTAGAAGGTATTTAGTGAATAGGGTAGAGAGCTGAATGGGCAAAAGGGAGAAATGCAGGGTCAGGAGAGTTGGAAATCATGGATCTAGACAACTGATCCTATCCCATCTTCCTCAGAGAATTCCTGGCAAGTCATTCATCTCGAAATTTTCCACTGCTTGCCATGAACTGTACCTTCTTTTCCTTGGTACCCTGATGAACAGCCCGGGCCCCAAATTTTGCAAAAGTGATGAACAACAATAACTACCACTTTAGGATTCTGGGGAGAACCTAGAAAACTTTTCTCTGAAAAATCCAGGATTACTGGTATTTCAGCTGGACGCTACAAATAAGCATACTTTAATCTATGTCTAGGCTCCAACTAAAAAGAAGAAATACCACAAACGCATCTTACAAATATATCACACAATATTGTGAACGTTACTATTTGCATGAACCATATGACTAAAACTCCAAAACATGAAGAGAACTATGCTTGAACACCAGCCCAAAAATAACGAAGATATTGCCAAAGACTGAATGCCCAATGAAGTTTGGGATCTTGTTAAGAAGTAGCACATGTTCATGCCATTAAAGAGTACATTAACATACATACACCAGGGATAACATTCAAAGCAAACAAAGGTTTAGTTCCAACACTTCCAAATTTTCAGTTTCTTGACTTCAATAATGTTCATTAAAAATAAGGAAACGTGCACATGTTCAATGTTTCTGTTGCCCTTATAGATGCAATCAAGCTGTTCAACAAATAATGTGGGTAATATATCATTATCAGTGCTCAGAGGCTTTGGAGAGGAAAAAAAAGATTCTTTGATAGGTTTATACACTGCGGGAGAAGGGAAGGCAGCAAGGAATTGATGCAACAAACTATCGTTTAACTGTTTCTGAAACAGCCAAGTTAACATTCATTCTGCCAGTCATAATACAGACTTCTTTGACTTGCACAGTTTCAGTAATTCAAAGTTATTTATCAAAGACTTCTTCTTATCCAAGATCACAGAGGATACCTTAATAAAGGAAAAAGGGTATGTGGTTTTACTGGAGGAAGATTACCATTGGGGGGAACAATTAAAAACAGTATCTTACCAATATTTTTTTGAATTTCCATGATGAAATACTTCTCTGGAGTACTACAAGTGAAAGTAAAAGTCACATTCTCCCCAGGTTTTATCTTGAGTTCAGACCTGATGAAATGTTTAACACGAATTTGACAGCCCACTGAAACACCAGGTCTCAGTTTAATCGTAACTGTGGTGTTGTCTGCTGTACGAAGAGAGATCGTAAAGGAATCTAAGAAAAAAAAAACACACAGGTCTTTTGTTACTATGAGTATGTTGTGTGAGTTGTTGTATGAGTATCATCAGCCTCCCCACACATCCCCATAGATGCCACATCGTTAGAAAGCATATTTAAAGAATATTTGCATCCATGTTCTCAAAAGCCTCGGTTGTTGGACATACAGAAAATGCCTCGGTTCTTCCAACCCAGCACAGATGATGGCAGCAAACGTGTTTCTGTATGTGCCCAGAGAGAAGTATACATGGAATTTGTGCAGGACCAGTTCTGCTCCCGGTTACCTTCACAAGTGTTACTTATTTCACATTTAAGAAGTAGCTCAGCTATTCCTTCCAGATTTCTGTTGTCCAGACTTTGTTTTTCAGTCTGTTATGCCCATCATAGAGCCAGCGTCATTTCTGAAGGCACTCATGAAGTTGTCACTCGACTGAGGAAGTTTATTCAGCAGCCGAACAACACAGCAACTCTCACCTTCAATTGCACCTGATGGTAACAGGTAAATCTCTGGGTATGCCCCAAAAATTACTGCAGGCCAGACTAGGTACTCCAGGAATAGCCAAAAGCACATACCAAGAGACACCTGTACTTGTGGTCATGGCCCTCTCCCACCCTCCCCACCTTTTACAACTCATTCCCTGAAGGTACAGGACATCCACACAATGTCCCTCAGCAGCACAGAAGGCACCTGTGGCCTGGGACGGACCGTGTGTGCTTGGATACCTCCTCTCTATCCCTGACACGACTATCACAGACTTATGGCTTTTAGGGAATACATAAAAACCTCAGCAGTCTTCACATATTTCAACCCATCCTCAAGCACTACCAAATGCAGGAGCAGCTCTCACAGCAGATACTGGAGCCACAGAGTAAACTGGTTGTTGAATAATCTTCTCATATTGAATGGGTAGTGTTTTACCAACAAATGGACCAAACCTGACTATCTTCTAAAAACATACATGGAATACAAGACACGAAAGAGCACCGACTGGACATTCAAGATGACTAGAAAAGTTATTAGCATCAGTTTGATGCTTAGCAAAGACGGAGCCCAGCCCTGGCTGAAGCGAGCAAAGCTTTGCATGGAAGTCAACCGTAGCCCAGCTCCCAGGTGACAATCTGAGAACAGGTCAGTTCACAAGTTTTCACCATTTGTTTTCACTACTCTCCCTTCCTCATTTCAGTGTATGGAAGATCCCATCACAGTGTCTACAGCACTTGTGCTTTTAGTGCTTATGGGAAAAAAAAAAAGAAAAGGTATATATATAAAAAAAAAGAGAGATCTAGAAATAAGGGTACCCCAAATTCTGTTCCTTGAGTGGAACATCATGCAGGACTGCATGACAAAGCTCTGCCCATACGCCAGGCTGGGAATCCTCTTGCTTATTAACCCCAATAAAGAGAGATTTACCCAGCAGTGCAGCACCCCAGGAGAGCCCCCACAGCCACTCCCATTGCCAGGCAGCATGCCAGGAAGGTGCGGGACAACAGCTGGCTCAGAAACGCACATCTGCAGGGTGCCCCTGGCTCTGTCCAACCGCTCACCATCCCTTGAGCACCTAAACATCCAGCCTGGTCCATGCCAGCTGCTATGGCCACAGTGGTGGCAAGGATGCTGGCCAATGCCCAGAGACCCAGGGGCTCACCTGGTAAGGGTTGTGGGGAGAGGGGCTGAGCACCCCATGGGAACCTTTGATTGGCACAGCCTTCTTGTAGCAGATGACACACCAGAGACCCACAACCAACCACAAACCACCCAACTCAAAACTTCAGCCATTGCAGCTGCAGAGAGAAGCGTACAGCATCAGTGACTCAAGTTCCCACAAAGCCCACCTGTCCAATTTTTAAACCTCCCTTTTAAAAATCTCCTGATTTTTACAGCAATCTCATGGTTTTGTGGGGCTTGACTCTTCATTGCAATGGTTTGCAAAAGCCCCAGGGATCGAGCAGTCGGCACGGGCCATCGTCCCTCCCTGCCACTGGAAACGTTGCAGCTCCAGGTTTCCAAACAGCAGGCATCAAAAAAATCTCACTGCCAGAGGAAGTAGGGCAGAAGGGAATATTCAGAGATTCCCATGGTGCTTTTATTTGAGTTTTGTTGGTCTTGAGCCTTTTTCCAGACTTTCCGGCTTTTCTATACAATTTTGGAGTCAAAAGACTTAACAAGCCCTTGAAATTGCACTACCTATTTACCTCCAGGATCAAGGGTTTTAAATGCAAGCCTCAAACACCACAAGGCTTGCCAGATTTCTGCACACACTTGTAATGATAAGTTTATCAATCCTCTATACCATTAGTAAGAACCTGGTCACTTAGTAACTTTCCTATGGGTTTTAAGTCATGAGACAGCCCTCTGCCCTGAGCATCCACACTGAATTCCCTCGCCTCTCCCAGTGGTTGGCACTACTCGACATCTGCGTTTCTGCCTTAGAAATGCTTTCACAGGGGTTTTCAATCTGGGTTTTCCACAGGAGTAGAAAAAAAGAAAAAAAAGACAAAAAAAAAAAGAAAAAGAAAGAAAAAAAAAAGGGGGAAAAAAAAAAAGACACCCATACAGGCTAAGAACTGCCTTGTGCAATGACCTTCCAAGCACACAGGGGACAATCACAGGGGCAATGTCCGTGGGGTGGAGAAAAGAAAAGAGTAAAGCAAAGGCAGCAACCAGAGCTGCTCCTCCTCGTGCTTCAGGAGGAAGCAGTTTTCAGAAGAGAAAGTGAAACAACTACTTCCAGCCTACCCAAAATTTTGTTTTCCATACCACTGTATGCTTTTTGGGTTCTTATTTATCACGCTTGGTGCACAAAATATCCTTGGTCAGCTTTTTTCTGATATTTGTGTCATAGAATCATAGAATGGTTTAGGTTGGAAGGGACCCTAAAGATCATCAAGTTCCAACCCCCCTGCCATGGGCAGGGACACCTCGCACTAGACCAGGTTGCTCAAAACCCCATCCAGCCTGGCCTTCAACACCTCCAGGGATGGAGCTTCCACAACTTCTCTGGGCAACCTGTTCCAGTGCCTTGCCACCCTCAGAGTGAAAAATTTCTTCCTAATATCTAATCTAAATCTAACTTCTTCCAGTTTGAAGCCATTCCCCTTCATCCTATCACGATGTGCCCTTGTAAAAAGTCGCACTCCAGTTCTCCTGTAGGCCCCCTTTAGGTACTGGAAGGCTGCAATAAGGTCTCCCTGGAGCCTTCTCTTCTCCAGGCTGAACAACCCCAACTCTCTCAGCCTGATAAGTCATCCAGATATGAAGTGTTAACAGCATAATACCAATAATTAATAACTATGGACAAAAAGAGACCTCTTTCTTGCATACAGTAATTGTCAAACTTGTCTACAGTTTATGACTGAAAAGTCTGTTCCTCGAGTTCTGGCCAAACAGTTATCACTGTTCCTTTTCCCATCCCTGGGACAGCACAACCACGTGGCCAACCTGGCAGGATGGAGAAACGCACCACGGCCATGAACAGCCAGCGCTTCTGCATCAAATGCTTGGGCACGGCTCTAAGACCATTTTCGGGCGTGAGGATTAAGTTTAAGCATAACCTTAAGCACGTGACTAGCTTCAAAACAAAACAAATACACGCCCTGAGCTGAAACCAAGGAACAGAAGTTTTCAACATTTTGCATGGCGTCGGGAAACAAGCAAAGCCTTCCTACAAGGGTCAAAACAAAGCACCATCTTCCCCAGCCCTTGAAAGACCTGACTTCGGCTCCCTGGGTTTTTTTGCTCCCCAACCCCCTTTCCAGACTTTGTGACCATAAAGTTATTCATTTGATCTCCCCCACCAAGACGACCAAATCCCTGTCAGCTCACTAACACTTTCCAGCACGGACATGGCCCGTGCCTCAACTTTCCAAAATGGGACCTGCTCAAAATCACAGAAGTGCTGCAACGATCAATGTATCAGCATCCCACTGGGCAATGAGGATGCAGAACTATACCAAATCATGCTCAGCAAAGCTGTCTGCTAGAAGCCCACACGAGGACAGACACCAAACTAGATTTCTGCATAAACAAACAGCTTGCTAAAATGAAACTCCACAGATAATAATTTTGGCCAAGAAATAAGAGCACCATGCTGTAATGTCAACAGCAGCCAGCTGCTAGGGATGTGCTAAGCTACATTAGACTATCAAATCCCATTTTCATAGGAAAAATGGAAAAAAAGAAAGACTCACGCAGAAAGTATATCCAGTAATCCCAAAATCACTAAAAATAAATTACTAAATGGCTAAAACCCCCAAACTGTAGCCACACACACACAGCACAATAGAGAGACTACTTAAAACCACCTTTGTTGCAAAGCTTTTATAAACATCAGTGAGTCTCTTGTGACTCATACTGATCCGTCATTGTCTGTGATTCCCACTGCATGCCTTTTTATTAGGATTACCAGTAACCGTACACATTTCTTATAAAGAAGGAATTTCCACGCCTCGTTAATGCTGGACAGGGATGACACACAGGATATCCAAACCAACACGAGGAAGCATTGCCAAGCTGGATCTACTCTCTGTCTACCCAACAATGAAATCGTTGGGCTGGAAGATGTCAGAGGTAAAGCCTCCGGTCCTGAGCCAGTTCACAGGCTGACGCAGACATCTGATCTCATCCTAATTTCCCCCCCCCCCCCCCCCCCCCAGCGATTAGTTTTGCAGCCTCCCGTGGCTATTTCTCCACCTGCCCTAATCTCAATCTGCATCTTCCCTGCCACAATTGGATTTTGCTACTGCTCATCCTCATTTAAAACCGCACCTTCATGACAGTTGTCTCGTCACAACATCCCTTTATCACTAAGTAACGTTCCTCTCTGCACAAATGCGCCTTGGCTAGCTTTTTCTCAACAATATGCTTTTTTCCAAACCTTTCATCAATTTTATTACTCCAACTTGAGTTAGAAACAAACTGCATGGTGTAAAACAAGTGGGATTACTCTACAGAGTTTAGCCTAAATTTATCTACTGTGGTTGCACCTGACGCTAAACCCGTAGTATTTTTTAATACGTATACATGAATGTCAAAAGGGCATTCTTCCTGCAGAAGGGTGGGGGTGCAATGTGGGAGGCAGCTGGAGGGTAGTAGAGCCAGAGCCAGTTACAGAGAGCATACATATGTACGTACAAGGAAAGGACTTGGCAGGACAGCAATTTTTATGGCTACGTACAGTGCCTTGCTAAACAAAGCAGGAGTGAGGACAGAGTCCAACTAGTTTTGGCTAGAGGGCTGCATTTTATTGCAGCAATTTATCCATAAGGATCTATGGATTGTTTCATGACTTCACTGGATGGACTAAAACAATGAGAAAGAAAAACCCAGACAGACCAAGAAACCAAAGCCCATAAGAGTCACCAACAAAAAAAATCCCAGATATTAATTTATTCCAGAATAATGTACAAAAATTGTTGGTTTGCTCATTCTGGTTAAATCGTGGGCTTGTTCCACTTCAGCCATTTTTAGTAAAAACCAGTTGGATGGGGCTGACTCAGACACCATTCACGAGCCGGCGGCAGCTGGAGGAGATGAGCTGCTGCAGAAGACGAGTAGCGGCAACGTTCGCTCCGGATATGAAGTACCTGGATCCAAATCCCTCTTCTGCCCGAGGGGGATGTGAACCCACACAACCAACACACCTCTCCGGAGAACGGCCTCGTCCATCACAGGGCTTCGTGCTCCCGCCTTGGGACAGGGATAGCACCGCGGCACCATTTGCCTCTACGGCTCAGTGGGCTCTCCTGGAAAGCTCACCGTCTCTTCTGAGCCCTTGCAGGGCTGCTGGCCCACAGGCGTGCTCATAGCCTGCTGAGGCTGTTCCACTACGCATCACCTACTGCAAAGGTCAAGGCAAGATGGTGGGAAGCAAGGGGTATGACTCAATAATGCAGTGACCCGGCCATAAGCTCAACAATTTCAGTTTCAAGCTGCATGAACTCATGTTACTGGTCTAATGGACAACCTCGGTGCAGGAGACAGCAGCATTGGTAGGACGTGTTCAGAGCGATTAATCCAAAACGCGCTTTGCTTAGCGAGGGGACCTCAAGGCTGTCTCCTGCGTGATGGGGATGGCAGGGTCCAGCTCCCGCATCCCGAGTGAGCGCCCCAATGGCTCAGCTAAGAGATGCTATGCCTGATCATTCATTTCCCCATCATCTCCAACACAACTCACCACACAGCTGACTAAAATTCACCAACAACAGGTCAAAGAATATTTATGAGTAAACGTCTCCCTGCTTTACCAACTCGAATGTTTTATACCTGCCTTTTTGAATCTTTCTTTGTCAATTTGAGTCCAAGTCTCCAGTTTAACTACAGCACCCGATTGCCCAAGCATCACCCACTCCTCCAGTTCCACCTGCGATGCCCATCCAAGTAACTGTCTTCACAATCTTCAAGCCCTTAGCAAAGTTAGTCAAAGTTAGACGTATATACTGTTTATATTCTTCTCACCTACTAAACGGTGCTGTGAGCAGCAAACGGAGATCACGAGCACAATCACAAATTAGAGGCAACCCTGCTCGCTGCAAGCTGCTGAAATCCTGTTGGACTTTACAAAGCAAACAGGTTTTCTGTTTACATGTAAAATGTAAACTAACTAGTCTCTACATTGCTCAGTGATCTCCTTGTTTCCAACTGTCTTCCGATAGCACACCTGCTTGGGAGATGAGGTCCGTATTTTGTGAAAGGATTGCTTTCAGGAAATCACCCAGAAAATTAAAGCTTAAAATCTGCAAAGCTTGTAAACACTTACAGGTAGATGCTGCCAATGACTACTACGTCAGTGTAACCACCCACATCTCAGGAGAGGGCACCTGGGGGAGAATATCCATTCTTCAGCCACCACAGTACAGCCCCCGATCTTCACTGATGGATTAAACTGATAGCCAGGATGGGGATACGAAGCAGGCGAGATGTCACACATCCCGCTCTCCTCCTCATCGGGGAGGAAGGGTGGACACTTCTATGGCAGTGATGTTACAAGCCAGCACGGTTCACCAGAGCAGGTCTGCCAGTACCTGAGGCCAGCAGGGGTTGTTAATTCAAAAGTTGTTAATTCATTAAGTTAATTTGTAATGCCTCACAGGAATAAAGTACCCTCGGTTTAAAAATGCCTTTTTAAAAAAATAAGTGAGTACAATTTCAGTACTTCTACCCCTTTCTCTAGAAACCTTTTAGAAGGATAATTAAGACACTCACATAACTTGTATAAAAGACACTAAAAGTGGAAAAAAATCAACCAAAACAATTTGGGACTTGGCAAGTTTAGCTGTAATTAAGGAAGGAAGAATGTTGACTCTGGGCTGCCTTTTCTCAATTACTATTTTACAGATACGAAGTTTTGTTGCTTCTGCAGAAGTGAGACGCAGAGCTCAGTGAACGCTGTCTGCAAGCTGACTGCCAACTCGCGTACAACGCACAAAACGTAAGATACACGGGTCCATGCAACTTGTCCAGAAAATGTCACACTGGGCAAGAGGAACACTAAGACACCACGCAAGTCGCTGCAGGAGCCTCCTTTGATCAAAGGGGGTGTTTGCTTGCACAGTTTATCCCTACCTTGATGTAAGCCAGCAAGCGGAGAGCATCTTGGAGCATGTCTGAGCAGCTCTTCGGTCTTGGCTCTGGTTGACGAAGGTGGAAAAGCGCGTTTCACAATCAGTGGTCCCTCCCATGCCAAACATCCTGCCGACAGCTCTTTGTCTCTCACTTCTGAGGAACTTCAAATCATCCCTTTTCACCCCTCGCAGTTTGCTGTCTCCTTACGCTAATCTCTCAGCTCCACCCACGGACCCAGAAGAGCCAGGGCCAACTCCAAAATCCTGGCATGATCGTACCTCGCAAAACAAGCATTTGCTCTGACAGTGAGTAATCACACTCACTTTGTTCCCCAAGAAATCAAAAGGCACAGCTTGAAGCAGGCTGTCCCATGGCACCCCTGAGGACGGTTGCTAAAATTGTCCAATGAAACAGGCACAGGTGAGACTTTCCCCCCATTATATAAGTTAAAAATGAATAAATAAATCTGTTTTCCCACAGTACTGGCAACCTAGAAACCCAGAAGCAGATGAAACCTTACTAACATATATGAAATGCACATCTACCAGACGTTATGACACAATTCTTCAGCTGGCTGTCCCTGAAGGTCTTCCAGGAGGTCCCCTCAATACTATCTACACCAGCCAGGTCCAGCTACAGGCAGTGAGCCCTCACCTTTGCCACCAACTAATACAGAAACAGAAGATTTTGCTCTGACATAACAGCCAGCAGTCAACAGTTTACTAGGCGCAGCACAACCCATGTCCTTTCCTTCACGCCCTGGTGGCGCAAGCAGAGGTTGAACAAGAGGAATCTGCATGGTCACACCTCCGTCAGATTAGAGAAGTTTTCAAGCTGAGGGATGGTGCCCAGGCTCCAGCTGAATCCTACTAAGAGATCACCAAAAGTCACCAGGTGGTCTACGAGACATGGTTAATGGTTTGGCTCAAACAAACCAACCTGCGCTGGAGCGGGTGTGCTGTCCACCCCAGAGCTGAGGTTTGACAGGGATACCTGAACAGCCTCAGTGAGCCGGCTCACGTCCCAGAAACTGCTGGAAATGCTTTGCTAAGGTAACATCTTTAGTCTTTCCTCCAGTCGGACAAAGGTTTATAAATTGTACATATTATTAAAGATGTATAATTGTAAAAAGATTTTAACAGAAACTTAAGGAAAGCAAGGGGAGAGGATACCGGATTACCCGAAAAGAGACCTGTTAGATCAAAACTGGCACCTAAGACCCATTTTTCCCCCACATATCCCAGTCTAACACACACTTTGCTGCAGCTGAGCCTTTCTAAGAGCTCTCTCATGGAGACCATGGCCAGAAAGCGTCCAAAGGGAGAGCTCAAAGGAGCACCCCGAAGACAGCAGGAATAGTAAGGCATAATAAGAAAATCACTGGTCAGTTCAGTTCAACNAAAGACAGCGGGAAGACCCTTCTGCAGGCGTAGTAAGAAAATCACTGGTCAGTTCAGTTCAACAGCTCAGGACAGTGGTGAGCAACACCCAGCTTCCCACCACACAGCCCCAGCAACAACCCAGCACCACCAGTGGCCTCGTACCAGCCACAACATGAAGAGGTACACCTCCACACATGTTCCCTGCTCTCAGGTTGCATTTGTCTATCACCGGTCAGGACCTGGAGAAGGTCATGTTTATCCATCAGCAATTATGAAAAGCAAATGAAAATCTAATCAAGACAGAGAAACTGGTGAAGAAGAAAAAGAGTTATGCACCAATGATCTACACTCATTTGGAAACACGTCATACCCCTGTCACCCATAGCTGTAGCAGTCAACACAGGTAAAGCCAAAAGCGTCTTGACTTCGTTCTCACCAGAGGATGGCGTCTCATCGTATTTCTAATATGAAATATTTCTGGAATGAACTAAGCGCAAAGTTGTTCAGCGTCTACCTAAGACGAAGGTTTTGGCAGATGTGGATTCCGAAGTTTTTTATTTAACATATATACATGTATAAATATCAATTAAGCTGGGTGATAAGGGCTATACCAATAAACTGAGCCCCAGCAATATTTATTTGTGAAAATACTGCTGCTACATATTTCAAGAAGTCAAAACCTAATTTTTTTCAGTAGCTTTCCTCCTACTTTCTTTTCTATCCAATATTGTTTGTAGCTAAGATTAATTCATTTAAGTAATTACAAGCCTGAACAAAACTGACCCAAAGGATACCCGATATCAGGTAGGGGAAAGTCTCTTCCCTTATTTCATAAACCAAGCCCCGATTTCTGTCTAGAAACTCCTGTCATGGTCTAGCAAGACAATAGACAAAAGTCAGAATAAAAATGAGAGGAGGGCAATCTTCTAGCTAAAGAATAATTTCCTCCATGCCAGAAGTCCCATGGTGGTACTCTGGACATGAGCTTCAGCAGCCTCCAACCCTTCCACCTCCTGTTTCTCCCCCGGCCAGTCCTTTAAGCCCATGCCCTGAGCCAATGCCAAAAAATAATCCTTTTCAGCCTGTTCCCAATTAATTATTTTTTGGCTGTTGAGCCACTGCAGCTCATCAAATAACAACCCCAGAGACTTGCCAGCCAGCTAAGGAGACTCGCGCAAAAGACTCGCCAGCCACCTAAGGAGCCAGCCTCAGGAGCTGGCTCACCACATCTCATTTCTTCTCTCCTGGGCCACTTCTTAGCCAAATGGCTGCTATTTTTTGGTGTTTTCAGTTTTGTGTACGAGTAACCCCAAGACCAAGTGTACAGCTGTTGGAGAAACTTCATTCACGCATGACTCCAGAGACCACAACCTAAGTGAGGATCTCTGGTGGGGGCACTCAAATTGGTGGTCATCTGTGCTGCTATGGACAAAAAGTTCAATTCAGCATATTAATCTTCAAATATTTTCATGTTCCGACCACCTCACATTTCCACTTGGGCCGCCACATAATTTCTGCATCCTTTCAGAATTAAAAAAGACAAACAAATGAAAACCACAGACAGACATGGCTTACCTGTTAAAACCAAACATCTCAAACACCCAAAAATCTGGGACTGAGAAAAAAAAAATTAAGTGTATTTTCTGGCGAAAAATTTAAGGTAGTAGCACTAGAACTGAGACACACAATAAACAAGTAATTTACTATACACATTATTTTCCAGAGAGTAAAAACTAAGCGCTCCAGACTGATAATGGCGCAAGGCAAGCCAAAAAAAAAAAAAAGGGACAAC
>VUYV01000059.1:2672364-2717131 GCA_008711295.1 Anarhynchus alexandrinus
CCTCATGGTCACCTTGTGTGTGGTTCTGCACACCCAGCCTAAACATGGCCTCGCTGAAAGGGAGATAGCTGCAACTCACAGCCAAAACACAGCAACAGCGGAGCCAGTACCAACGTCAGCACCAGGGCAAAGGGAACTCCTTAAAAATTACAAGCTACGTAGGGGTGCGGGGGAAAAAAATCTTAACCTGAACTATCTTGGACTATCTTTTCAGGACAAACCTTTGCTCAGGGAAACATTCCAACTACAGTTCTGGTTGTGCCATAACAAAAGCAACTCCCACTGGGATGAAGGACCCACCAGGCACATGACATCTGCCAACAAACCTAGGAAGGCACCGTTCCCCTGCCCAGTGCCGCTCAACCTTCAGCCTTGCCAATCCATGCCGCTAATAAAGCCCAGACTGAGCCACCTCTTTTCTGTGGGGTCTGGGGGTCCACAAAGAGGAGAAAGGTACCAAGTTAGGGAGTTTGACAGGATAACTGAGGACTTGGCACACAAGAGCTGTGGTGCTTGTGCAGGAGAGGGACAAGCGTGCAGTTGGAAAGGAAGGAGGTAGGAAGAGGGACCACCAACAGTGGCAGCAAACTGTTGGGTCTACCAGTGGTGTTTTGTGCCACTTCACTGTTACGAACTTTGCTTTACAGAGCAACTTCATGGTTTGCCCGAAGGCCAGGTCACTGCCTGGTGAGAACTGTCTCCCCGGTTCCTCAAGGTGAAGCTAAGAAAGCCCCAGACCACACAGACACCTCATTTGTAGAGAAGGTTTACACAATAAGGATAAACTACACATTCTTCATTGGGCTCACTGTTTTCCTTCCATTCCCTCATCTGATTTGGTTTTGCCACCTTTCTGACAAGGGCTATTACAATCACATGCAAAGCAGACTCACCTGGCTCTCCAGGGACACAGCCTGCACCCACTGCCACCACACAGCCGGTATCTTCCTCACTACTACACCCAACCGAACCAACAGTGTGGGCTCAACCTTGCATAAAGCAGGGATAAACATTTCATATTTTTTTTTTATGCCAATGCAAATGCATAATTCATTTGGATGTTTTAACCACAAGAGAGAGGAAGAAGCTGGAGCAGATGATGACAATAAACAAAAGTCAAAGACGTTGGCTCAAAGAGCTATACTATGCCTCAAAAGCAAGCCCATGAAGTTTAACGTGAGGCATCAAGATTTGGTGTGGGGGAAGGAATAAAAGGAACAAAGGATTTTGATAACAGTTTCACCAGAGGGTGAAGAATAACGTGTGAATGTATGATTAATAGGCTGCTGCATCTCCCAGTGAAGGTCTAGACCTATATATATAAGAGATGCAATTGAGGATTTTTTCATTTGCTACTTCAGCAATGCAAGATTGTTGGAAAGTCTAGCTCCTCTCCTCCTAGTACTGACCCATCTGTTTTAAAAGTTTGTTTTCTTTGAAAACAACATACAGCTAACCACAGTATGATATTCTGTCTTTTCCCTTTGAAGAGGCTTAGAGAGGCAAATAGCCCTCATTCGCTTGACTCGGAGGCAATACATTAAATGCAAGTATTTTATTTAAAAGACTACATAGCTTGAAACATAAACCTCAACGCTGTCCAAATTCACAGACAACATTTAGGCTGTATTTTTTATAATGACAACGGCTATGAGCCACTCTTCAGCATAGCCAGTGCAGTTAAAGGTAATAGAAGTGTTTAAAAAGGCACGAATTTCATATTAGACTCCTTAGGTTACTCATAGCCACTGCAGATAATTCAGCTGTTATTTTGTATAGAAGGACTCATACTTCAAGAGTCTTTAAAAGGACTAAATAGCTATAAACCAGACAGTTTAGATTTTGAGGATGGGCACTTTTTGCAATCACACAGCTTTGGAAATTGAGGAAAACCCCACACACTGTCTCTGCGTTCATAACCGGAATTCTTTCGGGGTTGCAGACAGCAATTCCGAAACTTATTAGCGGGTCATATACATGGGATTGCATTAAGCATCCAGGAAATTTCATGAGACGCAGATTTTGTAGGGGAGCAGCAGCCTCCCACGAAACCACCGGCCCCGTCCGGCCCTACCAGCCTTTCTGTTCCCCTGGTGTGGGGTGTCATCCATCGCTCTGCATAAACGACACCGCTCTCTTTGCTTCCAAGCTTACACGACTGCGTGGTCCCGACACGAGAGCGCAATCCCGCAAACTCCTGCTCCTCACAGACAACTCAGCTGCCTCTCGCGTCCGGGGGAAAAAGGACTTTGCGAAGTCACTTGCACCATCCATACCCTGGCAAGCGAGGGCGTAAAAAAGTAATAATAATAATAAAAAAAAATATCAAATTATTTCTCCAGGTAGCATTTCTTTCACGGAGAACGAAAAAAAGGGACGATGTTTAAACGAGAGGTGTCGACACTGGGCTACCCCACGTTTTTTTTTAAGGAATGCCCGAGCACCCCCCGGCACCGCAGGGCGGGCGGGCGCCGTCGCGGGTCGCCCCCCGCCGCCCTCCCGGGGCACTTTTCCCTCCGGTCCCTCCTTCCCCGCACACCCAAACCCCGGGAGGGTGGTTTGGGTACCCGGGGGGGGTGGTGTGGGGTGTCAACCCCGCCTGCCGGGGGTGGCACCGCCATAAAGCACCGTACGAAGGTTACGCGAGCGAGCCGAACCCCATCGCCCCCCTCACCGGGGGGTGAGGGGGAGCCGCCCCGCCGTCCCCCTCCCCGTCCCGGTCCTCGTCCGTACCTTCCCGCTGGAGGAGCTGCGCCGAGGCGGCCAGGAGGGAGGCCAGGAGGGCGGCCAGGAGCGCGGCCAGCGCCCGGCCCGCCGCCATCTCCCCGCATGGGCCCGGCGCCGAGGCGGGCGCGGGTCCCCTCCGACGCCACCGCCGCTTCCTGCTCCACCTCGCACCTGGCGGAGAGGGACGGGACGGGACGGGGCAGGTGAAGGCTCCTCCTCTTCCTCTCTAGGGTGTGGGAGGAGGGAACGGGAGGGGATGGGATGGGATGGGATGGGCTCGGGGCGGCCCCGGGCGCTGCCGCCGCCCCGGCGCGGTGGGGTGGAGGCGGCTTGGGGGGGGGGGGGCGCTGGCGGTGAGTGGTGGTGGTGCGGGTCGTAGGGTCCTGGACCTCGGGGGGAATAACCTCATGCATCGGTACAGGTCAGGGGTTGAACTGCTGGAAAGCAGCTCTGCAGAGAGGGTCCTGGGAGTCCTGGTGGACAAGAAGTTGACCGTGAGGCAGCAATGTGCCCTTGTGGCCAAGAGGGCCAATGGTCTCCCGGGGTGCGTTAAAAACGTGCCAGCAGGTCGAGGGAGGTCATCCTTCCCCTCTACTCTGCGCTGGTGAGGCCACATCTGGAGTACTGTGTCCAGTTCTGGGCTCCCCAGTTCAAGAAGGACAGGGAACTGCTGGGGAAAGTCCAGCTGAGGGCTATGAAGATGATCAAGGGACTGGAGCATCTTTCTTATGAGGAAAGGCTGAGAGACCTGGGTCTGTTTAGCCTGGAGAAGAGAAGACTGAGAGTGGATCTCATCAATGCGTATAAATATCTAAAGGGCGGGTGTCGAGAGGATGGGGACAGACTCTTTTCAGTGGTGCCTGGCGACAGGACAAGGGGCGATGGGCACAAGCTGGAACACAGGAAATTCCATCTCAACATGCGGAAAAAGTTCTTCACTTTGAGGGTGACAGAGCACTGGCACAGGCTGCCCAGGGAGGTTGCGGAGTCTCCTTCTCTGGAAATCTTCAAAACCCACCTGGATGCATTCCTGTCCAACCTGCTCCAGGTGAACCTGTTTTGGCAGGGGGGTTGGATGAGATGAGTCCCTTCCAACCCCTGCCATTCTGTGATTCTGCGGTCAATGGGAGAGATGCTGCTGCTGCAGTAGTGTTATTTCTGCTGTTACACCTTATTCTAACACTTTTCCTGCCCATTTCTGACATTATCAACTCCTACCAAAAGAGTTTGGAATTTTCAGTCAGCAAGCGCCTCTCACACTCTTGGCTGAGTCCCCGATCTATTACTGATGCCAGGTAAAGGGCACCTTGCCTGCCAAAACATCTCTGAGCAGATGTGCTTCCTCATCTAGCAATGCATAGGTGGTGGGGAGACCTTATTGCCACCTTTCAATAGTTAAAGGGGGCTTGTAAGAAAGATGGGGACAGACATTTAGCAGGACCTGTGGAGACTGGACAAGGGGTAATGGATTTAAACTAAAAGAGGGACATTCAAATTAGATATAAGGAAGAAATTTTTTACAATGAGGGCAGTGAAACACTGGCACAGGTTGCCCAGAGAGGTGGTAGGTGCCCCATCCCTGGAAACATTCAAGGTCAGGTTGGACAGGGCTCTGAGCAACCTCATCTAGTCGAAGATGTCCCTGCTCATTGCAGAGGGCTTGGACTAGATGACGTTTAAAGATCCCTTCCAACCCAAACCATTCTATGATTCTGTGATTCTATGTTTGGAAGTGCCACATTTCACACAGAAGTAGGTTCCTCTCAGTGAACAGCAGTTTGTATCCTGCTTGTTAAATGTCTGGGGACTTCGCATTGAAAAATGAGCAAAAACCATTGTGACGTAGTCAGGAGTAGATGTTTGCCCAGTGAGTAAATACGTTACTAATGTCAGACAGCTCATCTTCCAGCAATTCCATGCCATTGCTCTGGGGCATTTGTTTCTTTGACAGTATCATTGCAAAAAACCAGTACATTTATACTAGTCCACAACAAAACTTGGCTATTAAATAAGTGCGCGCAGAAATATTTATGTTCAAAGAAGGAGAAAAGTCAAAATGATGTCAGAATTTCAAGACCAAGCTTCAGAGAAGACTGAATACCCTTTGCCCTTACTGATTTCAGCTGGCAATGAGGATACTCAGCTTTCCTGGGAGATCTTTACACCTCTTTTATAAATAAAGCTATTGTTCAGTGGTCTTCTGCATAGTACACCTTTTTACTAATCCTAATGAAGAATATGCAATTAAAAGAAAATGTGTATGGCAAAAAAAAAATCAGTCATTAGAAATGGACACTGTTAATAAGAAAGTAATTAACTGGTCAAATGACTGCAGAGAAATGAACGGATAGGAGCATTACAGCTATATGAGGAGGAACAGAATGGTTTCTTAGGGGCTCAGATCAGTCCTGATGCCACTTCATTAGCGTAAGGAAATAAGGAAGGGCTAGGGGTTTTATTTTCTTCTACTGGAGAAATAGGAAAGCTTTTGGCCTGCTCACAGGTTTTAGTTTATGTTAGTTGTGTCTTACCAAGTTTCACATCTTCATAAAGTTCAGTACTTTCCCACTGAAGGTATTTCTTATGTCAGCTTTATATTACCTTACAGTTCCTTTTTTCTTCTTTCCAGATCAAAACATGGAAAAGGTGTGGTAGACTTCCTAAAGTAGGTGTGGGTTTATGTTCATTACAGTTTTTAGCACTATTACGTCGTTTGTAATTCTGATGTAGGAACACAGAACCAGGAATCACCTGCCGTCTGGCTGCTCCTACGTTCTCCTCAGTCGCCCCTCTGGTCGCCAGCATTTCCAAATGAGCACATCATCATCTAATTCCCTTTAGAAGCTCTATAAACATTAGCTCACCAGTCTAACACCACCTCTGTGAGACAGCTAAGTTCATTTGGAGATGATGGACCGAGGGACAGACAGTCCTTATGACTTCCCCAGTGTGACCGGAGAGTGAGTGCTCCTCCATAGGGTTGAGAGGGCTGTGTCGTGGTGGACTGGCAAGTTATGAGAGTCACTTCCTAGTGGATTTGGACATCTACTGTTGCATAAACAGCCTAGATAGCTGGGTTAAGATGCTTAAAATATTTGGCATGGGAAAGCATGCAGAAACGACCACTTCGAGTCAAAAAACATTGCCTGTCTGTACACATAACTCTATGGGAAAAAAAACACCAACACAAAGTGAAGGCATTTTCCATTGACTTCATTAAGGCTTGCACAGCTAACGCACTTCTTTATAGCAGCAGCAATCCTGGTTGCTGTAGTGTCAGCCACAGTGAAGGAGTCAACCTCCATCAACACTTTTAGTGTAGACGTGTTGGGATGCTATAGCGGAGTCCTGGGGGTTGGCAGGGTTGAAGTTAAAGAGTTGTTCCATGCGTCTACCCCAAAACACCCTGACCCTCAGACTACTGTGCCAATGGAGGTGTACCACTCTCCATGACGATGCTCCAGCATCCAGGAGCTAAGAAAGCATGCTGTGAGGGTAAATGCTGTTAAATAGGTACCCTGCTAAAATCAGACTTTTCTCCTCTGTCTGCAAAGAGTGAGGACCAGAGGTAAAGAATTGTCAGTCCAGTTGCAAGAGTCGATATGCTAAGCATAAAAGTAACTTAGTCCGCTTTGCTATGACTTTAATTGCTTCAACTTTGTTTTTTAAATGAAGGAAGAAGGAAAACAGGAGGAAGAGTAAGAGACCCTCCTCTTTTCACACATCTTTTTACCAAAAAGTTTCCTTTGAAATAGGTATCAACTTTAACCTCTGTATTTTCTTGAGAAGGTGAATACTCTTGTGATACTGTCAGTTTGCCCACATGTCTATTTGGGCTGACGCAGCTGATAAACGATTCCCTCAGTCACTCTTTTTATTGAAGACAAAGAATTTTTTTAAATTGTCCCATCTTCTTTTTTTTTTTTTTTTTTTTGGTGCTTAAGACATTTTGGGTTTTCCTCTCTTTTTGGTTATGCTTATATATTGACAGTGATGGGAAAGATCCTGATTTGGTCCTAATGTGGGTTAAATGTGAAAGCATTGGTAAGCAGACCTCTGTCTCAGGCTGGAGGCGAGCAAGAACAGCGTGTATCATTTTAGGTTCCTCCTCCCTGCTCTACAGTCATTTCCTCAGAACAGAACAGGAGTCAGCAGGGTCAGATTTGGGGGCTGGCCTTACTGGATCAGCTTAACATGGTATGTGGGTCTATGGATTGAAGCTACCAGGGACTGAGAAATAATTGCATCTGCAGTCAAGAGTGTGCCCACACGCAATGAAAGCTGCATCAAAACCAGCTAATTTGGCTTTCACCTCTCATTAGCTTAATTCACAGTGCCCTGGTCCAGCTGGAAACAGCGTAGAAAATCAGAGGGTTTAATCCTTGTTAACATTATTTGTCATTTTTATAGCATTCTTCTTCTGCAAGACTTGAAGTGCTTTGGAACTGCCGTTTCACACAGGCCATGTATCGTTGCTCGGTGGTGAGCTTTACAGACTGGCTGATCACAGTAAAGTCGATACACTTCTGAGGAAGAGCTAGGATTAATCATGTTGGAAATGTGAATTTAGCAAGGGAAGCCAGGGAAGACATAAAAATGGGATGAAAAAAAACCGCAAAACCATGCATGTGCTAGTTAGTCAAAACTATTCCTCTCCTTTGTCTATGGGAATCACGTCCTTTGCCTGGAAATGCCCTATTAATTACACAGAGCAAGTTACAAGAAAACACAGAAAAACTATAAAAGGAAGCACATGAATTCTAAACCATACTAGTCTTGAGGAGCGAATCTCCCACTTCAGCTTCCTTATCCCCACAGCGTGTGCAACATTGCTAAATGAACACATCAAAGACTGAGCCAGTGCTGTTCCTACCAATAGTTGTCAATGAAAGATTTCTCTCCCTACTTTTTTTTCACTGAAAATGAAATCATTAAAGTAATAACCATACAGGCACATGGACACAGACCCCCACAGTCAGCCTGGGGAAAAAATCTGCTGAGAAAATATTCTGACAGCCTCACAGCAGGAGAGACACACGTAAATTTGCTCTTGTCCTAATGAGAGAAAGTTCACTGGAGTAATTTTTATGCTGGTCGTTCCTCTCTGTGCTCTGCGCTCTGACTCAACAGCAAAACAAGCTGAGAGAATCCTGACACGACGGGGTGTGTGTTTAGTGCAGATGTCCATGAGGCAGGTGGCAGAAAAGCCGATGCGGCCTCGAAGAGAGTAATCAAGATGCAGTTCATCGTGCTTGAAACACAGCTGCTGTATGAGATAGCATTTGCTTTCGCTGTGCAAACCAGAGCAGCTCTCAGCCAGCTGCGTGACACTCGGCCAGCTGCCCAAAGAGCACCGGACTAGTACCTTGCGCTGGTGAGAGGGCACTCATCGGGTATTCTAGCTGAATTTCCAAGTATTTCATCTCCTCTGTTATTAAAAAAAGATCAGATTGAGCAGCTGCTTTATGACTATATACAGTGATGATGCCTAAAGACCATGCCTAACACGGGCAGCTTCGCCCTACGCACCATGCCTTGCTCCGCAGAGCTTGCAAATGCATAAGCAAAAGGTGGCAGAAGCCTGTAATGGAGCAGAGGATGTAACAGAACCCAGGGCTGTTGGTGTCTGTACGCACTGGACAGGGGTGAGTGCAGCTCCGCTTTACAGGGATCCAATGTCCCGGGGTAATTGCTGTGCACTGGCTCTCCGGTTCTGCTGCAGTTGAGAGTAGCAGTGATGTGCCGCATCTGCTTCCCTGCGCTGTAAGCTCAGCTCAGTATGGTAGGAGGATGGTACGAAGTTCAGTATTTCTTGCAAGAGCACAGGAAATACTGCATTTTTCGACCCTAGCAAATTCCAGGCATATTTTTTTCACTGTCTGAAGCTTATTATCGGAATACAGTGAATGTGATATCTCCTGATTGAGGTAGGCATGGAAGCAGCTAATAGCACATTTATTTTTTAAGCTGGTTTTACTTACCGTGTTTTATGAAAGTGATTTATTTCCCGTGTTCAATAGTTGCACCATCCTAGCAGACTAAGACAGAACAGGTTAGCATTAAGAAAAGATCAAAGAACTTTCTCTGTTCCTTTGTTTCTGTTCAAGAGAACCAAAGTCACTGTTACCTCTCCTTCAATCCTTGCAGGAATATCCAGCTATAGCAATATCCATCATGGTCCATGGGATGCGACACCTCTCTGCTGTTTCTGGCAGCTGCCTGGAGAAGAAGGAGTTGGAGTCTCGTGACTGCTTCAACACATGTGTAAGGAGATGGGATTTGTATTGCCTGCCAGGCGTACGGCCCCACGTGGTCTTCTGCGTATTTGTGAAAATGCAAGCCATGTGAACACATTTCCATTCCTTTGATGACTTCTTAAAGTAATTCTTCTACTAAAGCAATTCTTCTACTAAAGTGATTCCACAGGCTAAGTCTGCCCCAGTGTCTCTGACCAGGTCTGGTGAGTCACTTCTCCGGGGAAGCAAGTGACTCAGGAGGAGCAAGGGAAAGGAGCGAGCATAAATGCCAAGGTGCATTAAAGTCAGGGCCCTTCTGATAAATGTCAGTGTGTACTTAGATAATTTTGTAATCAGCATGATCAATGTCTTACTGACAATGGCTCTAGTCCACTCAACCCTCTGGACACAGGATTAAGTCCACCTCTGCAGGACAGAATAGAATTTTCCACAATAAAAGACAATTATTTGCATGTACTTAAATTCCATTGCTTTCAAGCTAGGCACTTGCTTAAGGCTGTTCTTGAAATAAAGTTGAAGTCTATCTGTGCTACAGCTGTAAAACACCTGCTCACTGCATTTAGGAGTTACTGTATTATAGTGTTTAATAAGGATACATATGATGCTAAATAAGAAATGCAGCTCTGCATGTCATAATATATATATTATCAATCATAAAAAATGGAGTAAAGAATTAGGCCCCGCTATAATAATGATCCATGGAATATTTTGGAGTCAACAAATCAGTCTTCCCTAGACTGAAGTCACGCAGCATATAATTTTGGTCAAAAGCTTAATTATTTCCAAGTGATTAAGGGTGGTTAGATGAATTGTGGGAAGCACAGGGACTGCTTACAGCACTTGAATGCGGGTTCTGATTAGTTTTTAAATATGAGTGAGATTCGGTGACGCTTGAATGCAGGGCTTTGAGCCAAGGCTTGCTACCTGAAAATAACACCCACAAAGCACCCGATTAGCTTAAAGAAAGTTTTCTCTCACCAGACCGTTTAAAATGTTCTTGTTGATATCTCTGATTTGACTTGGCAGGTACATTGCACAGCGAGTACAGCAACATTTGTTACAGCTTGTTCGATGATTTTATGCCACACAAGAAACAGCCCCTGAGCTGTCTGGAATTACCCCTCAGTCAATTCGTTAGCGCGGGGCTTTTTTCTCATCACGGCGGTGAGGCAATTCTGAATTGCACCCTGGGTTATGAGACAAACAGGCTTACCTTAAAGATTGGAAGTTATGTGTGCAAGGTCTTACCCTGCCATCTTTTGCCCTTTGCCTGAGGTTTCCCAAGCGGGGCTGGACGGCGCGGCAAAGCGGAGAGGGGATGCGAAAAACTGCGCCCCGAGCGAAGGAGGAGGTGGGTCACAAACCGCGTGGTAACTCTGCCCCTGGCCGAGCTGCTCATTCAAATGAGGGTTACTCATTCCCGTAACGAAGACGACCGGGATTCATCCCTGAGCGTGCTTTGATAACCAGACGGCTTGCAATTTTCCCGTGAAACTGGGTGTGAAGAATGTGGTGCGGTTACAGTAGCACAGGAGAGAAATTGCTGCCTCCGGTACATTTCATTTCTCTTTGGTATAAAGTTATTGTTTTCTTCTTGCTCATATTTTAAAGGGCATTTCCTCAGGAAAAGAAATAGAAGCAGGACTTCATGGCTTTCTGCTTTGTGCTATGCAAAACGCAGGGGAAGAAAACCTCTCAGCAAGCCAGAGTGGCTTTTTGGCTGGTTTGTATCCATCTGCTCCCAAATGGTGGTCAGGGGTGGTCCAGCATGAAACGTGTTGCCTTACCACGTGAGACATCGTGGCCCGAAAGGGGTAACCTGCTTGCGTAGGAAGGGAGCACTCATCATATATCACACAGACAGGCAAAGGAGACAGCAGAGAGAGTCTCGAGGCTCGGGCATTTCTGAGCCTCTGGGAAGAAACCCAATTTTTTGTCAGGGAGAAGTCATGTTCCGTCATTTTTATCTGTCGCTAAGTGAAATCATAACAAACCAGCTTAACAGCAGGAACATTCCTCGACGCTTAAGGATCGGTTATTTATTGCATACTGTATGTTTCTGTTTGTCAGTTTATACAGACATCTCTGGTACAGATGTTCAAGCTCTGATAACAAAAGATATAAATAGTATGTGTGGTAAACAACTTGTAGAATAGGATGCCTCTACCAAATAACACGTATGCCTATACGTATACTTAGCATCCACGGAGACAGCATGAGTCACATAAGGGACTCCATGGAGAGACCAGCGCTTCCCCATGGCTCTCGTGCTGGCACATATGCAATGGGTCCTTTATATATGGGAGCTATTGGTGATGTGCCTGCATTATTAGCTATTCTGGTAAAAACAGTTAAATTTGGAGAGAGCTTGAGACACTGAGGTTTCCTCCCTGAGTTGCGCATGTGGTCTAACATTCCCATGCCTTCGGATTCATTAGGGAAGCGAATCAGGTGCCTACTGCGTAATATTCTGCCTTAAAACAGAATAGTTAAATAAAATCAGTGTTAGGTACTGAAATGATCTGATTCACGCAGACGCCAGTTGTGCCTGGCACTGACAGTCTTTCCATCACAGATTTATGAAGCTCCCAAGCAGGGGGGTTGCATCCCAGGATTTTTTGTTGTCACTCATACCTGGTCCCATTCTGGCAAAATATTTGCCATCTCAGGTGGACAAGGAAAAAAAAAAATGGACAAGGTCAGTGATTAAAGACATTGTGGACTTTAATGAGATTTTGTGGTGATGTTCTAGCTGCGATTGCAGCAGGTTGTCCAGGAAACTGAAGGTAAAGTTCTTATTCCACATGTAAAACTGCTAAGGCTTTCCTGGAAATGTTCAACGAGGAAGAAGGGAGCATATGCTGAAGCTATTTTAAGTTATACAGAATGTATCAAAAAAGTGAGATTCTGCCCAACAGGGTAATGTGAAGTGTTAAAGTTCTTTTCGTTGTTGTTGTTTTAACTGCAAAGTTTGCGTTTAGATCCAGTTGTCACCAAAGCCTGGGAGAGTTGGATGTGATGCTCTGATGATGTTGCATTTACACTTTTGATTGTTCAAGAGCAGCTCCCGACGCTGCTGCAACGATTTCTGCAGGCTGCCGGGCGCTTAAGCTCAGGAGCTGCCATCTAGATTTTAATTCAGCTTTCCAGGAATCCGTGGCGGGCAGGTCCAGCATCCTACCTCGGGTTTGTAGGACCAAAGTGTGACATTAAAAAGCCTGCTGGGGAATGCCAGTGCAGCAGCCAGTCCTTACGCTTGGCAGAAATTAGACATCTGCCCAGCATTTCCCACCCACCCTCGCCGTGCACCTCGCCAGCCCCCGCTTCACCAACCTGCCCGGCGGGGTGAGTTAACCAGGTGGAGAACTTACTGGGCTGGACTGGGTTTTGCGTTACCCTCCTTAGGTCCTGCTGGTTGAGAGCTGCGCTGTGTCCTACAGATGTAGTTTTAGCCTTTCTGCGCCTCGGCTGCCTAACGCTTAACAATTTGAAAACCAGCAACGCTTTTGTCATCAGTGCTGGAGAGATTAAACTCATTCAAAAGTGGGGGGTGGTGGGGTGTTCTCTGATGCTGTGGCAATGGAGATTGTGTAAGTGTGAGAAATTTTCCTTTCAGTTGAAGTTAGGGACTTTGGTAGCTCTTTTGTTTTCAAAAGCAGATGGAGAAAAAGCTGCTTTGCCCTCTGTGGGGAGGAGTCGGGTTTTGGAAGAGCTGAATCGTCCTTGTGTTGTGTCCCCGTCCTGTCGTCCCCCCCCCAGAAAACAGATAGCCTGGATGCTGAAAGGTCATGGATCAGTAGAAACTTTCTGTAGAACCTGTTAATAGCAAGAACGTACAGTCCTGGGGCGAGGTCTAGCTCTATTTATGTGTCCACAGATCATCCGCTGCTCCTTTGGGTACTGGTTTCGTAATACGTGCTGCTGTACTGCTGCCACGGAGATGATACCTTCACACATCCCCAGGCTTGTACTTTAAAGACCAAAACTCAGGTGAAAGGCACGGCAGTGGTCATGACTAGAAAATCAGCGTTTCTCGGAAGATAATTGCCACACATTGCCTGCAGTGATTATACAAATACCGTGGGATCTGCAAATCCGAATGCGTTTACCTGGCACAGACGCCGGCTTTTCCAAGAGCAAATATTGTTCCCAGTGAAGAGAACGTCTCTCCTAGGATTTTAGAGCTGGACTTCAGAAAACATCTGCTTTATACTAAAAAGACTTATCAAATCCCTAGGAGAAACACAGTCTAGGTGAGAAATTACTTTACAAATATCCAGTTTATTGGACAAGGAGAAGGCGCTGGTGACGGCAGGCAACGTAAGATCCTTCTGCCTGAAGAGGCTCAACATCTTTTTCTTTCCTGACTGCTGCCTGTGCATTCAAGCTCAGCAGAGGGCACCGAGCCCTCTAAAATGAGCCCTTACAGACTGAGCCTGCTACCTTCCTCCTAACAAAGCTGTACACAAAACAGGAGGAGAGAGAATGTATTTTCTAGGACACTGCATCTGTACCAGGAATTAATTGTAAAAATCAGTTGGCTCTCGCTCCACATTTAGCAAAACATGAATTCACATCTTCCATCTCAGAGAAATACTTTGAGAAAAGCAGGTGCAGAATGTCTCCATTCAATTCTGTAACAGGACATAGCGTAAGCCCTTGGTTGTGTGCTTTAAATCATACTCTTTGCTTGACTTCATTTGACTTTTCCTTTCTGCAGTCAAATGTTCCCGCTGTTTCGCACAGGTAGAGTCAGCTGAACACAAATGTCACCGCTGCTGAGAGATCATGCACAAACCTAATTCTTTCTGGAACCTCAAGCCCTCTGTCAGCTTCTTACATCAGGGAATTTCACATCCATGGAACAGAGCAGGGAGAGATCCTGGCATGATATTTATACCTATCCCTTGCTCAGGTGCTTAAACTTTCTCAGCTTCAACTTCTGCACATTTGATTCTGCAACACATCCAAAACAGATGTTACGGCCAATATCCTGCAGAGCTAACATGGCTAACACGCACCAGATTCTGTAGTGAGAGCAGCACAAGGAGGTGTTGCATCCCTGAGTCCCGAGAGAGAACAATGTGTTTCAGGAGAGGCCCTCAGTGCAGGTTTGTGGGGACAAACAAGGAGGTGAGACACCTTTGCTGTCCCCTCCTTCCCGGCAGGGTGCAGCAAAGGTAAAAAACTCCCTGGGTTTAGAGCTGGGATGCAAACTCAGCTAAAAATCCTAGTGACTGTTCCTAAAGCTTAGCCACTTGGGAGCGTTCAGTACACACATGCTAATTGCCTCCTAAAATATTCTTGAACATCTTTGTGCTGTCGAATGGCTTTTTATTGTGAGCTACACAAGATGTCGCAGCTTACAGCATCCTTTTATGTCAGCAGGACCTCCTGATCATGCAGTGATTCCTTATACACTGTCCCCAGGAAATTGGTGAGGCCAGCAGGTTTCCTGGAAGGGAACAGAGACTGTCAGGGTGATTCAGACCGATTGCTCTGTCGAATGCCACATTCACTGTGAGGAGGCTGAATGCCCCTCAGGTTATTTCAGCAAAGCGGTAACTTACATAAAGTGATGGCTAGTTCATTTTGGAGGGAGACTCTGCCCAATGGAAAGCCAGTTTCTCATTTCTCATTAGACAACAGCTGCCAAGTAGAAAAAATTATTAGTGCCTGACAATTCACTGGGACATACATTCCTTTGCAGAAGTCAAAAGTCTTATACAGGTAGTATAAACTAACTATGGATCTGCCAAGGGCATACTTCTCGCACAGAGGAATAGTGCTTCTTTAATAAAAGTCCTTGCTGAATATCTGAAGATATAACTGTACAGCAAGGAAATCATCACCATCATCGAAGGAAACAGCTCTGCAGCACAGGAGCTACCCATAATATCATACGTGGTATTTAATGGGATATATGATACTCACCCATTATAGATTGGAAATGGCACCTCTGCTTAAGATTGTGTAAGATGCTTCCCTCTCTAAAATTGGTTTTGATTGTTTGTAAGCTTATACTCTTCGTGCCGTCAACTTCAGCCTGAATTCTTTGAGTACATTCTAGCCAAATTGATTTAACTGATTCAATAAACTCATTTTATTACCTGTAAAAAAATATGGTGAGCTTTTTTTTTTTCCCCCAAAAAAAGCTCTGCTGTTCACATGCTTTGGAGCAAGAACTAAAAATAGTGTGGGGGCGGTGTGTCTGTCCAGGTTTTTCCAAGATTTCTAGCAGTCTGAAAGCTCCTTGGCTCCTGTTGCTGATGCCACTTAGTGAAATTAATGTCCTTACTGGTTTTGCTGCTGGTACCAGAAAGCCATTAGAAGGCTGCCTGTTACTTTGCACAGCTGCTTCATGTTCCCAAGACAGTGACCGTGTGGAGGCCGGGCACTCACATTTTCTATGGCTCTTTGGTTGTGGGCAGGATGATGCTGTTCCTTCAAACCGGCGCTTTGTCCTCAGCAGCAGGACATCGAGCCTGAGGATCTAGTTTCACAGTCAGCTCACTAATCCAGCTGCAAATTGGCCCTTCAATAACAGAAGAAATAAATCAGTTTTCAGGTGTCCCGGTTTGCTGAGCCAACGGGCTTATGGCAACAAGGTCTAGAGGTGACGTGAGAAAGGGAACAAGGGAAGAGATGGGGCAGCGCTGCCGTCAGTCAAGGTAAGACGTTTCTAACAGTCTCTCAGGCTAAAGCAGCAGAACAAACGCTGTTGACAAAAGTTTGTCTTACCTGAAAATTTCAGCCAGCCAGATCCCAAAGCAAATACCAGAGAAAATGGCGAGGAGGAGCTCTGCAGCTCAATCTTCAGAACAGTGCCTGGTGAGGAAGGCACACAGCTTTGCCCACCCTGGTGGGGAGAAAGCAGGAGGAGGATCCACTGGCACTTACATGAACACCATCCCTGCTCTCCTCTGCATTCAACACCTGCTCCGGGAAAGAGGTCTCAGAGTCTCGGGGACCACCGCTGCGTATCGGCAGCTATCGAAAGCTGCAGGCTACACGTTGAGAAGTAGAAGAATCTTAATTTATCTTTACTGCACGCTCTCAGATCCCCAAAGCACACAATGTTTCTATCTGCAGCTCACTGAGGATCCAAACGACTCACCAGGCTGCTGCAAGTTTTTATTTGCAGCCGCATACACGTGCACCTTCTGTAGAGAGTCTATTTGCCATCTATCATCTGACCTTGCCATGGATCAAAGCTTGCTTTATTTTGTGTAATTCTTCTTCCAACCAACATTTCAATCAGTCAAGTTTTCCAAAAAAACGTCTGTTAGGAAGGCTCACTTGCGGTGTGTCGAAGGGTAGAAAGAAGACAGAGAGAAGAAAAAACAACGAACAAAATCTCCCCAAAGCACTTAGAAACGCTCCCAGACTTTTCAATTTGTTCCCCAGTTTTGTTTACTTTGCCATTGTAAGGAGAATAAGCAAAAATTGCTTGTCATCATTCTTCCCTCCCTGAGACAGAATGGTATCAATACTTACCGCAGCCGAGCAAATAATTAAAAATGAATAATTTATACAATTAACACACTCTTTTTTCCCATTTATATAATAACTGCCAGAGGATCACAAATTTCTTTTGAATTTATTCCTTAGTTAAGTTTATTTGATACATCTTAATGATCCTACTGCTCTGTAGATTGAATGTTAATTTTAAGTAATTATTCACATTCATTAATATGCATGTTGTTTTCTAGTGGCTGGTCAAATAAATCAAGTGATGTCATTTTTATTCCTTGGCTGAATAAATCTGCAGTCACTTCCAGTACAAACATGCGTAAACATGAATGCAATGCTTATTTTTTTGAATAGTTAGGCATATGAACTTTGAAAATTCTCTTCCGAGCCTATTTGAACTTGGAAACCGTGATTTCCCCCATATCTGCAAGCAAATGAACACAAAAGGCGTGACAGCACATCTAGAGGGAATTTAAAATTCAAATGGATATTAGCTTGTGGTTTGTTTATTTGTACATCTTTTTCGAGTCCTTTAAGTGCAGCTGATGCATGGAGGCCTCTGCATCAGACTGCTATATAAAAAGACATTATTCCCTCCAAATTCTAGCATCTTCCTTTCTCTAACGCATTCCCAGCAGATAAACAGCATCCTTTTGTAGCGCTGATAGGCATTTAAGAGCTCCTTTAGCCAGTCTCCGGCAGCAAAAAGTATGAAATGAGAAATAAAAATTGCTTTCCTGATATTGTGTGGACAGACCACAACGACCTGCTTTAATGGGAGCTTTTCTTTTGACTTCAGTGGCAGATGGATCCAGTCCCGGCTCCTTTTAGCAGATGGTTACTTTGCTCGGAAAATCAGCGTTTCTTCAGCAGCAGCGAGGAGCCTTTATCAGAGGGAGAAGGGTACCCACCTTCCCAAGGTCTCTGCTGTCTTTGAGAGACAGGAGCTTTTCAGCGTTGTATCAGTCCTCAGTAAAATCCCTTCTCGTCGTGGCACAAAGCTTCTGGGGATGTCATAGCAGCAACAGTGCCTTGAAACCTAAGGGTTAAGGTTTCCTAAAAGCTGAAGCATCATTATTACCGTCAACCCTTGTTCTTTGTGAGAGCTTCAAGTGTGATTTTAAATCATTTAGATTCTTAATGTTGCTAAAAAAAATGTATAAAACCCAATACAATACAATAGTAATACAACCAATATAATATAATGTAACATAATATAATGAAATCCAAAAACTCCACCACCAAAAAACTGTTTTGGTGTGAAACCTACAGCTGCTGTGGATGAGGGAAAACCCTCCCTCCACGTGCCAAAAAACTCTTTGTCCGAGGAGCATCTCCTAAAAAGCACCCTCACAGCAATGCCATGTATCGCCCTGTTGTAAATGCTGGGTATTACTGATGTGGCAGGAGGCTTTGCTACTCCGAAAGAGCTAGGACAGCTACAAAATTATTTCAGTTTCATTGATTTACAGGTGTAGGCTTGAGGACAGCTGGAAGAGGTTCTAGCAGGGGAGCGATACACCCGGAGATGCTACGCTGGCAGGCAGAGCGTGTACAGAGCGATGATTTGAGCCCCAATTCGTGGGTTGCCATGGTTAGTGCAATCTACTGCCCAAAACGACCAGCTCAGCGGCATGCAGGCACTTTGTGTTCGAGCCAGGATTTTCAGCAAGGGCCGCGGAAGGGGGGGCTGAGCTCTCACCGGGACTTCAGCTTCTCCTTCCGCACCAGTGCAGAGCTCTCTCCTGGCTTCGCCCCTATCTTTCATTCTCCGCAGATTTTTGCTTTGCCACCGATATTACTCACCTGCCCAGCCTTTGTTTTCCCTTCTATTTCTAACACACTCAAATATCCGCTTGATAAAGCATTTCCCCTCCGCTTCCACCTCCTCCAACTGTTATTCACTACGTGCTGCCTTTCCAAGGGTATCCAATTTAACTGAGGTGCCTCCTGGGATTAACCACGGGAGATAAGCAGGACGGCCTTGCGAGGCTCTTCATCATCTCCTTTGCAAGTCCGACTCTCCTGCTGTTATTTGTCCATTTTTTTTGCTTTTTGGCTCATTATTATTTTTGCGTTTGTTGTTGTGAGCGCCAAAACTCTGTCGAGAAGGGCTTAATGCTTGTTTAAGTAGATAAACTAAAGGAGGTTTCTGTGATAATATTTAGGTATCGATTGTTTTAACGGTCCACTTGGCAGCCAAGGCAGACTAGGAGTGACCTCCGTGGTAACCTTAGGTAGGCTGAGCCCAAGGCAGAGTCTCCAACCAGCTGGAGACAAAGCTCAGTCCCTCCCCTACTCATACCGGTCCGTGCCCGCTCCTGGGCTGAACGGGCCCATTCCACCATGCACGTGCCAACAGCCATAGCAACAGGTTTGTGAAGAAGCTCGAGGATAAAGTGGGTTGCTATAAACTATTCTCTAAATATCATGATTACTCAGATGCATGACAAAAATTGTAAACAGTATAAAAGTCGGGATTACGGGGGAATCATTTGACGAGCTCAGGAGAAATTCACTCAAAACACCAGAGATACCTCTTGTCCATGTATAAAATGAGTAAACATGCTTGAGGAGAAAGCAAGCCACTTCTTTTTTTTTTAAAGCAATTTTATTAAAATATCACAGTAAATATTCTGCTTTGTACAAATGGATACCACTGATTTATACGTAGACATCAGTCTCTCGCTTTTTGGAAATGTACATTTGAGATTTATTTAGGTAAAACTCTTCTGTTTAGTTAAAAAGAAATCAAAGAGGCTATTGGACACAGAGGTAATCCTTCCCCCGATGTTTTTACACAAGAAGGATTTGCACTAGTGAGGAATCCCCATGCAAAGCGCTTAGTTTGCATTTTCTCATCTGGGGGAGGGAAGCGTTGCATTCACACGGGGAGCTGCACCAGCAGAGCACCAGCAAGTGCAAATATTCGTACTCTGAACCAGACCACTGTGGTTTTTATTTTTTTCTGAAGAGGGTGCTTGTGCTGAGGGAACAATTACAGGGTTAGCAGGTCTGTAGATAATGATCCTGAAGGAAGCTTTTAGCAGAATAGGTTTCCCGTTATTGTAACGCACCTATTCCACTGTTACAAGTGTTCCGCATAGATCCCAGTGCTTTCCATTATGCATCGCTCAGATCGCTTTGGTAAACAAAGCATTTGCTCATGTTGATTGTAAAGCGAGAAGGAAACTCACACCCTAATCCAATTTAAAATACAGCCAGGAGGTGGATGTTGATTACAGTGTGAATATAGCCACCGTCACATCAGCGTAAGCCCCGTCGCCGGATTAGAGAACAGGCGGCTCGGTACCTGCCGCGCTGGGGAAAAGGAGCGGTACCCGCTCCCAGTACCCCTGGGAGTCTCAGGGACATTGATTTATTAATTTCTCTTCCTTACCAATCAGAAACGTGCTCCTCTGTGTGTTTATGTGTTCTTCTAATTTCAACCACCTAGAGGTTAAAATTTGGGTTAAAATGTGAGCACAGAGCAGGAGTCACAATTTGGGGAAAAAAAAGGCTGTAATTTTACCAATTAGCCTTGCTGCGAAAAACTCAGCGAACTGAAGGATGGAAGAAAAGAAAAGCAGGAAGCAGTGGAAGAGAAATAGGGAATTGAGGGGGAAGGAGGGAAAAGAAACAAGCAAAAGACAAGGGAAGGCATTATTGGGGAGCAGCATGAACATTAATGGGAAGTGCTAATCCTAACCCCCCCAGAGAACCAGGATTCCTGTTCACAGATCAAACCTGTTAGAAATAAACAGGCCCTACTCTTTGTTCAGTTGCTTTCGTTACGACAAAGAAGCAGGTGGTCTCAGTTCGTTTCAGTTTCCACATCAAAAAGCCACCTACACCAGTGGCCTTTTTTGTTACCAGCGTAGGCACAGATGTCAGGAGCTGCAAGATCAGAGAGCCTTCCTCTTGCTACAGGCTCTTGCCCGGCCCCCATCCCTGTAGTGCCTGAGCAGAGCAATAATCCCATCTGGCAGAGGGGGAACCGAAGCAAAGCGATGCTCAACTTTGACCAGGCAGCCCCTACGAGAGTGGGGATTGAATCACCCCCCCAGCCCAAGCCCAGTCTTCCTTTCAGCCATTCCTTCTTGGTGAGGTATACACGAACCATAGCCTTTGTGCCTTCTCCTGGAGAAAACAGAGCTGGTCCTTCTCATAGAGCAGCACGGCACCAGGAAAAGACTCTTCTAATGGAGTTTTACTTGGGGGGGGGGGGGGGGGATNAACATTATGAACTTCAGATTAAGGGAACTGCCTTTGTTTTCCTTAAGAAATAAGTTTTTAAAACAGTGTAGATAAGACCTACTGGCTTGACTGCAGGCCAGATTCAACTGTCAGCTGGTATCAATGGAGAGTAACCCAACTGCTGTACGTAATGTCGCTGCAAACTGCCTCAGGCAGCAGAGGTCAAAATCTGCTCCTCTGGTTTTGCCTCAAAGAAAAGTCAAGAGGAACATGGTTCCAAGGAACATGTAATTCCCCCTGAAATCTCATGGCCACCTACTCCAGATTTGAGCTATACATGTCTGAAGAACGTTTCTATAAGAGGCTTGGACTAACAAACCAGTGATAAGATTACATGGGTTTATTTGCAGGGGAATGTTAGCTTGCCTTGGTAGTGCTCTGAGCAGGGCAGAAATAATACAGCCAAGTTAGGGCAGTGTTGGACCTATGCTAGCTACAGCCCCTCATTGGATGGTGCTTCTGCATTGGATTCATCTCCACGCAGATTGCAGCTCTCCATCTTCCATCTCAGAGCTGACTTTCAGAGCGTGGGCTGAGCTCAGTCGCGTGAGGCTGCAAAAGCCCACAGAGATGCATTCCTGGACAAAAGCACAGGAAAGAAAAGCAGAAGAAGCTGGGAAACTCATCCTGCACACCAGAGATTAAGATGTGTACAGCAGTCTCTGTCTTATCCCTTTCAGGTTGTTACCAACACCAAAGCACTGCTCCACCAAGAGAGCATTGACCAAATGAGTGCAGACCAGAAGACTGTTACCTTCTGCTACCTTCACACAGGTCAGGATGTAGCCACAGAGCAGGACAGTGGGGACTCAGGGTTTCATTTTTCCTCCATAGGACTATCCTGATCGGAGACACCACAAAACAAACTGTGCTGGGGCTTAACGAGGCCCCGCTGACCAAGACCAGACAGGTTCAGCGAGACATGGGATGGGAGTCCTCGACAGACAAGGGGAGTTTGCAGCGTGACTCCCTGTCCTTGGAGGTAGTGGCTTCAACACTAAAGCAGATACCCAGTGCGCTTATTTTGCTGGTACAACACTGCAGGCATGAATGGTGCTTGAGTAACAACATGAAGCAAGTCTTGGCCCTGAGACATTTAGAGTCTAAGATTTAAATTGCAGCAGGGAAGAAACGGGCAGATTCCTGGCCTAAACAGATTTTGTGACAAGGTACGAGCTGGAAAAGAGCAAGGGAGACTAACAGTCTGTGGGAACATACTTAAGAGACAATGGACATATATTGAACCAGCCATGCGAGGAAGTGGACTGGCTGTAGGTTCTCATCCTTGAAGTTACCTTGAGGGGAGAAAAACAGGAGCAATAGTGACTGTTTCACACAAATTGAGAAAAACAAGCCTAGAGGAGTCGCATGAGAAGGCCTGGAGGAGCCGGACGAGCAGGTGGAAAAACAGAGATTAGATGAACCAATTGGGAAAGAGACTGAGTCGCATGTTTGCCTCGTGCGCAGGACTTTTAACCAATCAACTAATGCGTGAACGCGATTAGGGATAGAAAAATTGTATATAAGGGACAGTAGAATATCAATAAAATGGCTTCTATATGATTCACATTGGATCGTGTGAAGTCCATTTTTCTCTCCTCAGCAGTCCAAGTGAGATACTTGAATGCTTGGGGGTGGCTCTCTGGTTTTATCGGTCCCCATCCAAATAATCCTCTTTTCCCCTGTTTAGCCCATGCCAAAAGATCAATTCAGTCCTTGTGGATGAGGATCTGCATCGCCTCCTCTCGAGCAGCAGCAGCTAGCGAGGCTGGGCTCTATTTGCCTCTCACGTGGCATCCCCTTGTGCAGCTGGGGGTGCTGATGCTCAGGGGAAGAGGAGGAGAGAGGAGGACTAGGAGTACAACAGCAACTATCAGATTTGCTTCTTGTCTCTGGTCACAGTGTCAGGTATCATGGCTGGTTAGAGGATTTACAAGAAAAGCAACAGATTTGGGGGAAGAAAGCGTAGAAGGGGGATTAGACTGCAAAGTCCATCAGAACGGTGTATGAGCTATATACACATACAGGCACAAACACACACATATATATAAGACAAAAATCCAAAGCAGTAAAAAAAAGAGTAATAAAGGACTACTGAAAATTAGCAGAAGTATGCTTCTGAAAGAAAGGAGGCAAATGTAGGGAATGTTTAGTTATCGGCACACACAGACTCTTTGTAGCACAGTTCTTCACAAATCCAAAAAAAACCCCCTGTACCTAGAATAGGGATAAATGGAAATATTGACTGTTCTCTTATATTCTCTTTGTCAGCTTCATTTCCCCAAATGCTCTATATTTAAAAGACAAAGGACTTGACCCCAACATTGGCTTAGTAAGATGAAAAACTTGTTTGTTAGCTGGCTTTGGAAATTCTCTCTTTTGTTAGGAACTAAAGATGCCGAGAAAAGCTCTCTCTCAAAATGGTTTGGATACGCTTAATTTGAGTGCCAGTCCCTTTTTTTCCATTTGTTTTTTGCTTTGGTTATTCTATCACTTAACATACATTATAGGATAAAATGAACCCTGGCCGGGTAATGGTTGCTTATTTACCAAAGAGGCACAGTTCTGGTTACCACCTGAAGTTCCAAGCTTCCACGTACTCCTCTGCAAGCTATTTGGGTAAAGTAGCCAGCCTGACCTACAAGCTGTCTGTACAAAGCTGAAAGCCACAACAGCTGTACCACATCCCTCAGAGAGCCAAGGGGCCACGGCAGCAGCTTATTGGTGAAGGATAACCCTCGCATGTATTCTTGCAGCTTGCAGGACAGAGCAGGGTTGGGCATGCCATTAGATCCATGGGCAACCTCTTGATGCACTTGGGTGACAACAACCCCATGCAGCACTACAGGCTCGGGGAAGAGTGGCTGGAAAGCTGCCCGGCAGAAAAGGACCTGGGGGTGTTGGTCAACAGGGGGCTGAATATGGCCACTGTGCCAGGTGGCCAAGAAGGCCAATAGCATCCTGGCCTGTATCAGGAATAGTGTGGCCAGCAGGACTAGGAAGTGATTGTCCCCCTGAACTTGGTACTGGTGGGGCCACACCTTGACTACTGTGTTCAGTTTTGGGCCCCTCACTACAAGAAAGACATCGAGGTGCTGGAGCGACTCCAGAGAAGGGCAACAAAGCTGGTGAGGGGTCTGGAGCACAAGTCCTATGAGGGGCGGCTGAGGGAGGTGGGGTGGTTTAGCCTGGAGAAAAGGAGGCTGAGGGGAGACCTTATTGGTCTCTACAACTATGTCAAAGGAGGTTGTACGGAGGTGGGGGTTGGTCTCTTCTCCCCAGTAACAAGGGACAGGATAAGACGAAATGGCCTCAGTTTGTGTCAGGGGACGCTTAGATTGGATATTAGGAAAAAATTCTTCACCAAAAAGGTTATCAAACATCAGAACAGGCTGCCCAGGGAAGTGGTGGAATCGCTATCCCTGGAGGTATTTAAAAGATGGGTAGACGCGGTGCTTAGGGACATGGTTTAGTGGTGGGCTTGGCAGTGTTAGGTTGATGGTTGGACTCAATGATCTTAAAGGTCCCTTCCAACCTAGGCAATTCTATGATTCTATGTTTGCAGCAAACGTCTTGCCCAGAGCCAGCAATGCACCCCTGCATGGGGACCGTCCTGCTGCTAGGACCTGGCAGCGGAGCTGTGCTTGGGTAGCCAGCGAAATGCAAGGGCTCACGACCTACGAGCCAGCCGCCCTGGTCTCAGGTTGTATTAGGGGAGCCAGCCTGCACTGATGGCTCACTTTTGGGCTGCTCAGAAGCCACAATAGCATTCTCCGGTTTCTAAATCCCAGCAGTTATTAAAGCTTCCCTACCTGGCGGTCGTTGCTAGGCAAGAGGCATCCTGGAAGTGCTCCATCACTGAGGTCAATTAAATGCTATCCTCAAGCAAGCTGTTTTGAGCTGAAGCCTGTATGAAAACAAAGAGACAAGATGCTCGTTCTCTTCATTAAAGAATGATTTGAGATGTTGATAGAGATCAGCCTTAGTCACAGCTTTTAATTTCCTCAAAGTAGAAAGGAGGCTTGGATAGTAATTTTTAGGCCTAAGCAAGGATACTGAATTTTTAAAGAGAAAGAAAATGCATCCAACATAATGTACATCATTTGAAATAGCAACACAGAAAGGCCCGCCCGCCACCTCCTCCTTTACATCACTTTTTCATCTGAAATGAGTGTCAGTGTTGAATGACAGCATAGTTCATGCCCGTGTAAATGGTAGGGTCGCTAGTTGTATCAACGGAATGAGGCACATTCATGATCAGAATTGGGATTTACTGCAAGAGAAGGAGAAATATTGGCAGATTGCTAAGGTTTGAAAGAGAGAGTGAAGCAGAAAAAGCAAAAAAGGGAAGGAAAAGATCATGGATAAGCTTAAAGGTAAGGATGTTTTCTCACTGATAATAAATGTGCCAGGAAGGCTGAATTCATTTCAAAAGGTCATTGGAAAAAAAAAGTCAGATGAAAAATGTTTTGATAATTGAAATCAAAAGTTTCGTGCATATCATTTCATCCTGGTTTTCTATCAGTTCAGCCAAACAGCTTCTGGGCAAGCAGTGTTGCAGCCTGTAAAGGAGCCTGTCTCAGAGCCAGGACCCCCTGGACCGCTGCTGCCTGCAGCTCTGCACAGCTCCATCAGGCAGCCACAGCCAAGGAAAGAGCCATGGACCACCAAAACAGTGCGATAACCAGGCAGCTGCTTGCCCTGGAGTTGGGGGAATATCCAGGGCTCAGCTAAGCAAGCTGGAAGTGGGATTGCGGTTCAGGTTTCCCTCATTTCAAAGCCCCTGGATTTCCTTTCAGCCCTACAGGTAGAATTTTATTTTTAAAAATTAATAAGTAATGTGAAATTAATTTTTAATATTTTTTTTTGAGAAATTCCAATTCCAGAATGATAATATAACAGACTTTTCATGCCTCATTCAATGTTAGTGGGTAACTAAATTAATTTTTGTCATAAATAATTTTTTTGTCAGTGAGAGACATTTTAGGAGCCACTATGCTTATTCAAGTTTTATGTTGAATTTATTGAATAGTTCAGGCAGAAAAAGCTATTTAGAAAATGTCAGATCATTTGACTTCGAGGTTTTGGTGTTTCATTCTGCTGTAGCATTGTAAAGCTGAAGAAAGCAGAGGAAAACACTTGTTGGTGTTAATTCCTTCACTAGGTTAGTCAGAGGTGTGGAAAAATCCACATCTTACTGCTCAGTGAATTAGAAACTGGAACCCACCTGCCCTTCACCCACTGGGCCTGTTACCATCGGGTAAAGGAGTTGCTGGCTCGGTGTAATTTCAAGTATTTGAATGTGATTTTAAAGAAACGTATTTTGGAACTGCAGCGTTCACCTCAGAGATGAGGAAGTCCAACTTTGCCCTCCCACACCTAAGGTCCATCCCCTAAATGGTAGGCTTCTGTGGGAAAAGGGAAGAAATGTCATGACCACGTCAGTCTCCAGCATCCAGAACAAAAAGCGTGATGCTGTGCCTGGCTATAAATAATTTTGGAGATTTTTAAAGAAACAGGAATGTCACCTTTCCTCTTGCTCCCTCCCAGCTGTGTTCCATCTCCTTCTGCTCAGGCTGCAGCAGAAGCCGACAAAGACCTCTGTGAAATGCTCTAGAAATTATTTCATTTAACCTGAAACACAGTTCCTTCTTTTGGTGTGAAAAACAATGTTTGATTTTAGGTCAGTCCAAAATTGGTATCTCTTTATTGTATTACAATCCTGTGGTAGTACAGTGCATTATTTGATGCCCCCTTAAACAGCTTTCCACCAGGAAAAAAATGAAACCCTTATCCTTCCTTTGATTTCTGTGCAGGCATTCTACTGGCAGTAGCAGGCAATTTGCTATTTGTCACAGGATGGCAGCACCTTGAATACATATCTCAGCTAGCAAAACCTACATTCTGCACCCTCTGGATGTAGTTGACACCCCAACCTGACACACTGGACTAATGGGCTGCCCGTAGTCATATCTGCCTTTCCCAAAATGCCAAATATTTTGATCTGTGGGTTTGGTTCTGACCCAAAAAGGCACAGATATTTTCTCCTCGGTCCTCCTCCTTCTCTGAAGCACCTTTCCCAGCTTGCTGTGGCTGTGACATATCGAGGAGAAGATATTAACGAATTCTTTCAGCTAGGTCCAGTGCCTGGAAAACAACAGCAGGGTGGCCACAGGGCACTTCTTACTGACTTCCTTTCTCAGCAGTAGTTTTCAAGGGTCTTTCCTCAATGCTGTGGAAGTCCCTCCAGGTGACATGCCATAGGAGACCTTCAGGCTGCTGGAAAAGCCTTGCGTAGAAACCAGTGTGATTTTAGAGCCAGACTCAAGACATGGTTTGCTCCTATTTCTAGGGCTGCAATCCTGCCCTAGCAGGAGAAGTGACAAATGTTGCCCATGAGAGGAGACTGTAGTACATGAAAAATTGTTGGGTAAGAAAACAAATGTTAATTATGTAAGCTAAAAAAAAAACCCTCACTGCAGAGAGGAAATCACGGGCAACTGCTGAATTTTCCTGCTACTGCATCTCGCTCCTTTTTACTGCTAGAGCTTCCTGTAAGAAGAGCGAAGCTACTCATGTAGGTCGAGATTTGCCAGGGTTTTCATCTTTTCTGCTGTGCCAGGGAGGCCAGCGGCAAAGGAGCCTGACAGTGGTTTTACCCAGCTTTAACATGAAGTGGAACAATAGCGTTCTGGCAAGGATGCTAAATGGGGGAGTCAAGTCATCACAGCATATAATTTCTCACTCAGCTTCCTCATGCTTCCCTTTTTCCCCCCTCTGGACAAGCTACTTAACTGCAGTCATCTTTAGTTGCCTTATTTTTGTGTTAGAGACAGAAATATCTGTGCCACGTTTCCATGCCTACTCATATTTACAGAGTTTGTTCTGAAATCCTGAGCTGAAAAATCAAAGGAAAGGGTTGCCAATAATGCGACAGCAAAGCAGTCCACCTCCTGCATCTCTTGTTTTGCCCTGAGTCTTATCTCCCAGGAGAACAGTTACTCAGAAAGGGAGGTCAACAAAACCCTAAAGACAAGCTAACAGAAAAGTTCGTATTTCTTATAATCTTTAATGATGTTCAATGACATGAAATTGTTACCATGGAAACTAGTTTAACAAAGGTGTTGTGTGTGCTATTTCCAAGGTTCAGACAAGGCTCCTGCCTTTCTACCGCTGAAGTTTGTCAGAGTTTTCAATGTCTTCATGGGTCAAACAACAGCTATCTGAAAATCTGCAGGCCAGTAATTAGATGTTTGCCTGACTTCAGTCAGAGAGAACATCCATTGTTCCCAGCTCTTCCTTTTTAAATATTCAGTATAAATTTAAGATACTATTAGTTGAAGACTCTTCAGGAAATGCTGGAATATAGCATGAAACTGGACCTACCAAATCTATTATTTTCTATTATTGCTTTGCTGCAGTCTATTTTAGAACAGAAAAGATATGATTTGGACATTCAAGATGGAGTTTGTCACTTTTGTTGGATGCTGAGAAAACAGAACATTCGCCATCTTCAGGAGTTTGATGATGAGCATACTCTGATTGTCAAAAGACGTGTTTCTGTGGAGCGTGCTTCTGAATTCCATCCGGAGTTTATAGCAGGCGATTTATTCTTCATAGAATATAATTCCTGTTATATTCTATTCCTATTCTGTTCTTCATAGAATTATATTAAATAGCATGAAGAATGAGAGAGAGGAGGCCTTTGGCAGTCAAGACTGAGAGATTTTGCTCGGGTACTCCAACACCAGCGGTGGCTACAAGATAGGAACAGTGGCAAGATCATCTGTTGTACTAAGGCGAGCGCAGCCCCGCAGGAAGCCTACAGAGACAGAGGTCTGCCAAATGCAAGTTGTGTAGGTATGTTATACCCAAGGATGGATTGCCTCGGGAGGGCCAGTCTGCTGAAGAGAAAGAGCCCCAATGGCACAAATTTGAAAGTCTAGAAAACAAGACCTGCAAGGAGAAATGGCAAGATGCGTGGTTCTCTAGCCAAAGAAGAGAGCATGGAGGAGTGATGTAGGAAGGGTCTTCAAATACTTCAGGAGTAGCTATAAGCAGGATGGGATTATTTGTTTGCCGGGGGATGGGGTGTGAAAAGAACAAGGAATAATGTGTTTAAATTACACATGGCAAAATTTAGATTTGGCTTTAGAGGTGGGATTCATCTGAGCATATGTAGACATCCACCATGTAAATATCCCATCTAGACTTCATCTGTAACAGTGGAAAGAAATAGTCACTTACAGAGCACAGATCATCTCACCCTAAAATAGACATCTAAAACAGTGCTATCACAACACCTCGTGCTTTTCACCCAAAGTCATGCGAACCTGCTTCTTGCTCCCAGCGCTTCCAAACTGGTTCCTGCTCTCACAGCCCTAAAGGACCAAGTTTATGAACCCGCCGTGTACGCAGGACTAGGTGCCAGGGGCTGCTAACCCCGCTTATCCCAGTTTGCCAAGGTGAAGAGCAGACCCAGGAGCAGCCTGAAGTGGTACATCCAATTAACACTGTGACCACAAGCCCGTATTTAGCAGCTGTAACATATCGCTGCGAGCACTAATGGCCATGTTAGAAAGACTGCACGTTTATGCAGAAGCATAAACATCCCTGTTTCCAGCTGTCGTGTGCTGGGAATTGGCTCTGGGTCATGCTTCCTGTGAATCCTTTCAGGAGGACAAGGGAAAGAAAGGAAGAGGGAACGTCGCCTTGGTGAAAGATGGGTTTTTGCTTGCAGTCCAATCTGACTGCGTGGCACAGACGTCTGTGCGGCATCATGGATTTGGAGATTCGAGAAGCAGTGTGTGATGACCAGGTTTTATGTAATCGAAACAAAACCATAGCTCAAGTTGTCAGAAGGCAATAAATTAAATAACTGCATCTCTCAAAATAATACCTTCCCTTCACCATATTGACTTCTGTGCCAGAGACACTCCTTTTCCTTTTTATGTCTTTATTCCAGTATTACCCATGCAAAAGGCCAACAGCAAAATGTTCATCCTTGCAGTGAGCTGACATACACACAACACACACACACACAGACACGTATCTGCTCCTTGTTTCTTCTCCTTTGATAGTGCCTGTAACAGAAATGCAGGGATGCTGGTAAGGGCTAATGGCAAACAGTAATAAGGGTGCACATTGGTACATTATTATTGTCTTTAAAGAAAAAAAAAAGCAAATTGCAACAGCTGTATCATGAGGAAAGAAAAAAATCTCTCCAGACAGAGCAAATGGAAATGACTGCACTGTGCCCATCTCTGTTCTAAACCACAGAACTCAAAAGGGCTAAAGGTTGGTTTTAATGATCTCTTGATGAAGTGTAATAGAGGATACTTTTACTGCCCCAAATGTCCAATTCCACAGCACATTTTACTTACAGAAACACTCAGAACGTTGAGCTGTGGATAAGCCACCCTGCCTTTGAGACTCTGGCAAGCTTCTGTATATTTTATCAGGTACAACAAATAAATACCAACCGAAGGAACAAAGAAACAGGCAGGGTCAGTACACAGAAATCAGGTCAGCACACTGGTACTTGTAAAACACGGTAAACATATGTTACACCACCGGCACAGGCGTTAAATCAACACATGAGAAGACGAGGTGTTATCAGGAGGCAAGCATCTATAGATATCTTCCAGTTTAATTGTATTTGTGCACCTCTGTAAGCTATTAGAGGTGAGTAAATATGCCAGCGTAAAGGCTTAATGATGACTTACTCTAGCGCTTCTGTAACGCTTTCCATCTTCAGAATGCCACCCGTCTGAGACAGGTAGGTAAATATTAACCCCACTCTACAGCTGACTTATTTATAAGCTATCAGTAGGCAGGTGATGCTGGCGGGCTGCAGAGACTAATTTATAGCTCAGCCATGGGGAGTCACTCGGTTTGTCTGCACCTCGGAGTAATTTCATACTGTCACTAGTCCTTCCAGCCTGTGGATGGAGATTTCCTTGTCCACCAGCTCCTGCGGTGGGAGGATATGGGATAGGTGGCTGCAGGAGCCCCACCAGACTTCTCTCCTCTGGATTTCATGGACAGCCCTGTCCTGCTTAGGTCCAGTCTGCCGGGCCAGTTTGTCCCCCAGCTTTTTAGCAATAGCTAGGGACAGCCAGGGCACTTTATTATTACCTTTGGAAGAGCCTTCTCTTACTTGCCAGAGAAAAAAAGGTCCTGACCTCATATTCCCAAGTGTAAATCCAGAGTAATGATGCTGAAACCACTGGGGTTGCATCATTAGGGCCAGTGTGGTTACAAGGGAATCAATTCCTTATTATTTATTGATCATGCAGAGGATCTGATTCTTGCTGTGTTACAGAGGGTCAACCAGAGAAGAAAGGACATTTCATTAAGGAAATAAATGTTTGGTGTGGATTGTTCTAGAGGCTAGGAGACTGCATAACGAATGATTTATGGCCACTTTTAACATCTTCCCTGGTAGGCTAATAGCACTGTAACACACAACATCTATCATTTCCTAACTCACTACAACCAGTTAAAAAGCAGGTCTTTAAAGACAAATAGGTGACACTTCCCGGCTTATTGGCATAACTGTTCTTGCTGTCTTGGAAACGGGATGCCGCTGGTGATCACAGATAGGTATGCAAGGTCTGTGGGGTGGACGGAACACAGCACAGCCACATGCGGGGCGCTGCCGCGGGCAGCCCAGCTGTGCGGAGCGGGAAGCCGTCGGCAGAGCACGGCAGGACACGGTTCTGCTCCCAGTAGGGAAAGAGCCAGCACCGTGCTTTTGGTTTGCAGGCTCAAGCACACACATACTGAGGTAATAAGACTGATTTGGGTAAGTCTATTTAGCGTGTATGTACTGAGATGTTAATGGCACTTTACGGCACTCTGCATTAATGGGATGGCTGGTGAATGCACATTTTCATTCCCCTTCTGCTATTTAACTTGCCAGTGAGTCACTCCTGCTCCATCGCACAGGCCAGTATTTGATAGCATCATTAGACAGTGGGATTACATCATAAATCACGCTGCTGTTAAAGCAAATCCCCAACTCCAGAGAACAAACATAGATGTGCCTTGTGAATACCTGTATGGCTCTGAGTCTCTGTCTTCCCTGACAGCACAAGTTAGATTTGGTCCCATTCTTCTCCAATGTACTTTACCATAAGAGAAATCACTCATTTTAGTTGCAGTGACTACCTAAACTTATTGTTTGCTCCTTTTAACTTTGTGAATTACTTACATCCAAAATGAATCGCGACGACGAGCCACGATGAGGCTGAGAAAAGCCATCTGCACTGCAGGAACAAGTCCTTCCATCTTCCAAGTCTCCCACCTGAAAAACTTACTCGAGTCCCAAGAGTCAGGTCAGGGGCACGGTACAGCCAGGAAGCCAGTGGTGAAGGATGCAGTCAGAGATCAAGCAAGATCAGGTGAAGTGGTCAGGAACAGAGAAGCAGGTCGAAGCTAAGGAGTTCGGAGGCAGGAGCCAAAAAGCGGGAGATTGAACCAACAGCCAGGAGCAAGAATCTGGAGCGTAACGGCAGCCCAGAGTCGGGCCAAGCAAAGTCAGGGCATCCCAACAGCCCCCCAGGAACAGTCTAGGGGCTGATGACTGACTGTAGCTCAGTTGCCTGGGACCCACAGGTTGGGCTCAGAAAGGCCCCAACATTTTGGCTGGTCAAGAGTCTTTGGAGCAAGAGGAGTGGTGAGCCAGACAGAGACCCGTAGCAAAGCGGCACAGCAATGGCACTGTGCCTCTTACACTGCACTGTGGTAAGCTGGAAGGGAGCAGCAGAGCTGAAACCTCCATGGGGTTCCCGTGAGCAAGCGTGATGATGCCACATGCTGGGTATGGCGCCTTCGGTGTTGACTTGTGCCCGCAGAACATCAGAATGGGCTCACTGAAGAAGTCCCCCTGTTAGCATTTGCAAAGTCTGGAGTAAAGTCGTATGCTGCCCGCACCCTGTCACAGCCATGGTCAATTCTGTGTGAGTCGTGTTACCATTCAGATACTGTGGGGTTCACCACAGAGGCCCAGTTTTCATTAATACTGCCTCCAATTATTATTCAAACACATGCTGTTACTATCCATCTCATGCATTTTTACATGAATTTTTTGCTTTCCTTAATATGCAGAAGGTAATCTGATTACAACTTTGACCTTTAAGACAAGGCATAGCTTGTTTTTTAAATGCCATTTTCTGTATAATGTACACAAAAGCGTAACCTTATTAGACACAATTTCTGGTTATTAATGACATGAAGCATAAATATCCGTGCACAGAGACTATTAGCAAATGCGCCGCTGGATTCAAATACCAGTCATGTTAGCACTAATCACGCAGACCTTTGGGCACAAGCAAAGCTCACGTAACAGTGCTACAGCCACAACCAAGTTGGGCAGGAATGTATTCCTCTGCAAGAACAACAGTGGTAGTTGATTTGTCTTGCCTTCATCTTCCAACAGGAGCTCAGAGAAAAGAAAATTCAGGATACGCAATGAAATACACAACGGGAATATACTCTTATTCAAAACCACTGTGCAAGGAGTGTTCTGATACATGGGCCAGTGAAAAGAAGAAAGCACCAAAGTTGTGGTGGGGTCTAGAAGCCAAACCGCTGCTGGAAAAAAACAACTTAGGGAAGGAAGTGTGAAATCTTGAAAGTGCAAGAAGCCTGGACTACTGGAACAGGCAATGTCAACACAAATGCCCTTCATCTATGACATTTGGATTCCATTTGCACTGCACCTTAAGGTTCAAACAACTGCAGAAAACCTTACTCGATCGAAACGCTTTTTAAAACTTCTGGCTGCCACTGGTAACTAAGAAACTGAAGACTTTGTCTTAGTGACTGGTATTTGTTAAACACCCAAGGCACCCGCTGGGCAGCTACCTTCAAGAGTGGAGAAGAGCAAAAGTCAAGCAAGCATGACTGAGCACATTGAAACTGGAGTCAGAATAGCTCCAAGTGCCTCTTTAGGTCAGCCGAAATACACGGCGATTTTGCTTTTTCTGAAGCTAGCTCCATGCTAGCACGAGGTGGTAACTCTCACCAAGCAGCTCTCACAAGAGGAAAGCAGCTTCTCAGATTTGCTCCAGCTATTTGCTCCATGGACACGTGCTCATGGATATGTGCCCATGGCTGTAGGGTTCTGCCTCCAAAGCAGCACTGAGGTTAGTGACTGCTGCCCTTGGCCCTGGCCCTGCCCTCTCTCAGGGGTTTCACCCTCCTGCCCACCAAGGAGAAGGCTCTGTTGTCTGAGCATAGTGTGGTTAACCAGCATGTAACTGCAGTGCTGTGGGGTGAGGGGAGATGCGGCTCTTAACACAGAGCTGTGCTGCTGTGTCGTACTTTCCATCAGAAGTGCTCTTCATGTGATCTATTCTTTCAGCATATACGTATTTTCTATACGTTCTCTGAATGAATCAAAGACCTACATTCCAGTTCTCGGAACTAACTCAAAATCCTACAGTAATGTAGAAACTTACACCCTGCAATACATTTATTTATTAAATTCATCAAATTCCAACAACCGCCACAACTTAAATTAAAAACAGAGGAGCCGATACATCCTCCTTTCCTTAAGCTTTATCCAGACCGACTGCTGAGTGCTTTGAACTGATGAATAAAGATCAATTTCTTAAAATCACTGCAGCGAACATTGATTTCATTCTTTTCTGAAGTTGTGCTCCACACTTTATAGCAAGCAGTGCAAGGAACCTCCAGCACCCTCCCTTCCTTTGCTAACTCTGAGCCTAGAATCATAGAATCATAGAATCGTTTAGGTTGGAAAGGACACTGAAGATCATTGAGTTCCAATCCCCCTGCCATAGGCAGGGACACCTCCCACTAGACCAGGTTGCCCAAGGCCATGTCCAGCCTGGCCTTGAACGCCTCCAGGGATGGGGCCTCAACAACCTCTCTGGGCAACATGTGCCAGTGCCTTACCACCCTCAAAGTGAAAAATGTCTTCCTAATATTTAGTCTAAACCTGTCCTCTTCCAGTTTAAAACCATTCCCCCTCGCCCTATCACTACATGCCCTAGTAAAAAGTCCTTCCCCAGCTCTCCTGTAGGCCCCCTTTAGGTACTGGAAGGCCGCAATAAGATCTCCCCGGAGCCTTCTCTTCTCCAGGCTGAACAGCCCCAACTCTTTCAGCCTCTCCTCATAGGAGAGGTGCTCCAGCCCTCGGATCATCCTTGTGGCTCTCCTCTGGACACGATCCAGCAGGTCCGTGTCCTAGAAGGATTAGTATTGCCCATAGCCAGCTTCTGCCAAATTGCTCACATATTACATCGCTTCCTACATAACCACAACTCTAAGCCTGCTGAGCAAAACCAGACAGTACAGCAGCTGTAGGAAATAAAGGCAAGAAAACGAAGATGGTCAAAGGGAAAGAACATTTTGGACCTTTTAAGCCCTAATATTCAAGACAGGCTTATGGGTAGATGAAGTATGCTTGTATCATGGAGGAACTCAGAGTAGTAGTCTGGAAATACTTTATGCGCATTGTCACGAGTAATTGGTTTTACCATGAATGTGGGATTGGAAGATATTAGGAAGTAGCTAAGCATAACTATTATTTGCCAAGTAACAGCAGACAACACATGCTTGAGAACTTGCTGTGAATGCTTTCTGTTGCTACAGTCAACCTGTAGTCCTCGCACTGAGCATTTTGAGATTTTAAATATATTACAGAAATGTATTAACTCTTCGATGTTTTCCAGCTTATGAGCTCTCTGAATATCATTGCTAGAAGGATTTAGCCAGGATTTAAAGCAGGTTTTTTGGTCAGAAATGGCATTAACATTGTTCATCATAACAGGTTTCTAACTGTCTTTTTATATGTAACAGATGAAAGACAGCAATAGGGACAACTTGATAGCTGTGAAGATGCTAAACATAGTGCAGGTATCAGCTGAATCACACACCATTTGATGAAATTAATTGGGAAATTTTCAAGAAGTCATCCTCTTCCTGTCACTATGGTAAAAGACCTTCCAGTCACACAGTTACGCTGGGGCGGTTCTCATGGCAATCAGCAGGAGTTACATGCGCAGAAAACAGTTCTTGGTTTTGTTTTTGAAGAACAGGTTCATTCAGAGTCTGCTTCAGGGGGTTTGTTTTCCTTACCCGGGTAAAGCCGCTGATTTCTGCTTCGCTGTGCCCTGCACATGTAGGAAAACAGATTAGCCAATGTTGTTTTCTTTCTGTACTTTGTGCGTGGGAGGAGAGTAAATCTCTCTGACCCATTCCACCCACGACACTTCAGATAGCATTGGGCAGCGCCATTATCAATCTCGCTGGCTGAATTCAGGGAACTCAAAATTGTCAAGGCATGAAACATTCCAGATGTAGGAGGAAAATGAGAGTTGTCGTCTTCTGTCTTAACCCAGCATGGGCTGGTGCCTGTGTTATGGCAATCTCATGGGGAGAGTATATAAGTCCCCATTTCAGAACTGGAGATAAGTAAGTGACATTTTGGAGGATGAGTTTTGTCATGGGCAATCCACCCTCACAGCAGGGTAGCTTGAGCAAAGCCTATGGAATTACATTTTATATGCATGGGAAAGGGGTATTCCCGCGGCAGTATCCACAGCAATTCCTAGTCAAACTCTGAAAAAAATAATAAAGCAAACCAAAAAAGCCTGCGAAACTCTCAGTATGCATTAAAGGGCATCAGTACATGGCTCATACAGCGCACAGACACTCCTGAGCAGCTCAGTGAAAGATCTTTTCTGCTCAAAATGGCTTTCAGACTAAAACCTCATTCATTTCCCAAATTGTGAACGTGGTTTCCCTCAGCTGCCCCGCAAAGACCTATGAAGAAGTCATAGCTGTGGAGTGCTGCACTGGCACAGACTGCCATCAATCGAGGGCAAGAGGAGCAAGAGATCTGCTGGCAGTGGTCCTCTCCAGAAATTGTTACCAGTACAGCTGTATTAATTTTTGTGAGAAACTGCCGCTTGCATGGGCTTGCTGTAAATTTGTTCCTATCATAATTGTGCTTCCAGGACAGAGGGAATGGTGATATGTGGCTGGGGTAGAGCACAGAGGCATAAGGCCTTTGTCTTCATCGTTCTAGTCCCTAAATGATGCTACAACGAGATAGCGGGCGTTGGGGCGCCGTGGGAAACCCCCGTCTTGGGGAAGGGATAGGACGTTGCAAGGCTGCATTGGGCACGCCGTGGGGTAAACATCATGCCTCAAAAGTGGATTCCTCTGGGTTAAGAAAATGACGTGACCCTGCATTGTTAAGTGCTTTACATGTCCTGGAGGAAATGAAAAAATCTGAAGAATTCATAGTAAATATTGCCTGAAGAAAGTAGTTTCCAGTTTTTCCATTTAGGAGCAACTACATTGCTGGCATAATTAGGCACAGCTCACATTCCCCAGAGAAAATGTGATGAAACACGCAGTGCAAGAAAAGAAATGAAATAGCCCCATGATTAAATCTCCACCAGCTACCTCCACACCAATTTTTTCATATATTCACCTCCTAGAAAGTATTTCTTACACCTTGGGGGATTCTTTCATATACTTTTGGATTAATGAGAATCTCTTCCAGTAACATTCATCACTTAGTAATGATTTGTTTTTAATATATCAGCTCACAGCAGCACCTTTCAATGGGAAAAGCATTTCCAGGGTACAGCCATTGCCTGGCTAAATTGTGGACAAAATCGTGCAGAATACCTTAATTTGACAACGCAAGGCTCAAACCATGCCCTTAAGTGCAAAAAAGAGCAGAGAAGGAATAAAATCATGTTCGTATTTTGCATTTTTATTGTGCTTCACATGCTCAAAACGCCACGCGGGATTTAGCTCGTTAATCCTTTCACTACCAGTACGAGAAGAGTAAATATTATTTCCTCCGCAGCTAGAGAGACACGGACAGACATGTTGTTTTTCCGAAGGCTTGAGCACTCACAGACTGCAGCGTGAGCTGTACGTATTTATCATCTTACAGAAGCAGGGCTGCAGTGAGTTGTCCTGGCCACTCAGTCAGTTCCTAGCGAAGCCAGAATCCTACTAGGTCAGCATTTGAAAAATCTGTCAGGGCCCTCTGCTTGTACAACTTTGCCATCCAGGCAAGGGACTTCAATTTCTGCAGAATCCATGCTTTAATTGAAAAGTGATGGGTTTTGACCCCATAGTTGCATAGCCGAGCTGAGTGTAACTTTAAACCCTGATCCATTCCTAAGTGAGATCACTGCTTCCCTGGCTGTGCAGAGCTTCGCCAAGATGTGAGACACCTACCTTTGGTTAGAGCAGAAGGCAGGGTGAGACACGTCCTGGCACTGCCATCGAGGATACTTGGGAAGGGTGGCACGCAAGAGCTCCCGCAATTCATGAGATATGTTTTCGGGCAGGTGCATGAGTACGGGGTTATTCAGAGAAAGGACCTAGAGAAATTAAGGTGGAAGGAAACTCTTCAAAGGGGTCCGCTTCTCATTTACTAGATGAAGACACAGTAACTTAGGGCCCCTGCTCAGCATCTGGTGCAGAAGTTTGGACAAAGTCCTGTGACCACAGAACTGGTGGCAGAGACAACTTTGCACTTGGGTTCTGCCCTCAACACAAGGTCCCCTGTTCATCTTTGGCTTGTAGGTGTCACAGACCAAAGGCATGAGAGGTACGGTCCGAACGTGTGAGAAGCAGAGTGGAAAAGCAGAAGAAAGTGATGGCACAGTTTCCTGGGGTACTTTTTAAAGCTTGTCAATACAAGCCATGCTTGTGGGAAAGACAGGTGAGAAATCTGACAGAAAATGTCAAGATAAAAACATGCTAGGGAAAGAGAGAAGGAAGAAGGGAGACAGTAAGTAAGAAGGAACAAATCTTAAGAATGATTAACTTTCAATGACAAAAGAAAAAGTAGAGTGAAACTTGGGAGAGAATGAAGAGAGGAACAAGAGAGGAAGATTAAGTAGGTAGTCTGCAAAATATATGAGTGAGAAAGTACTGGCAATATAGATCAGAATGCTACAAACAGCGTATCAGCATGAAGTCCTCTCAATAGCAGTGGCCCAGCCTGGAAAATACAGTCACACCAGCACTACTTCAGTCCAGGTGAAAGCTTTAATACAGTTCTGATTAACATTCTTGTGCTGGACAATGAGAAATGTGTATTTTACAGGGATCAAAACAAGATATGATGGGAGAACCACATCCATTCCATAAATACAACTTCCAGCATGTTTTCCTTACAACCTCAGAGAACATCTGAAGCAAAATTAGAGTACATAGTATATGCAAGCGAGTGCCTTGCCATTTCGTTGTTTGGTTTCTAGCAATATGGAGAGTGATTTATTTTCTCTTTTTATTTATGGTATGGTGGTTCCAGTCCTAATTTTTCTTGAGCCTCCCATTTCTTCCCAGGCTCTTATTCTCTTTTGCCATTACTTTTGCCATTTGGGGCCAAAATTGCAATCAATTATTCAAGCAAAGCACTGAAAAATTTGATTGAATATGAAGTACGGAATCGAGTTCCTCATTCATCTTATGTCAGCTTTCTTTTTTCTCTATGCTCTTAATCGCTTTTTCCCAGTTGACACCTCGCAACTTCTTTGCAGAATGTACTGACACATTTACTCTCTTTTATGCTTTTTCTATGTCTTTTGTTTCCTTTATTCCTCCGTCCTCTTCTTCTGTATCCCCATTTTAACCATTTCATGTTGCTTAGCAACACCCAGAATGACACCAACAAGGTAAGGTCCCACCGCTTCTAGCAAGTCTCACCTTACAAGGAACAAAAATACAATTTAACTTCACACTCCTAATGAATTCACTTCCTCAGAATAGCATTGATCTCGAATTCATGTCTCATTAATCGGGTATTTTCCTATGAAAGCTAAGAATGAGTCAAACACACAGAAACACACAGCGTTTCAGAGGATATTTGAATCTTCCAGTTTGACTCTGACTTTGGTAACCTGTTGAGATAACATGAAAGCTAAAATAAGAGCTAAGGTTTTAGACCCTGACTTTCTCATCATGCAGATCCAGAGACTCCTCTGTCATACCGATGATCAAACTGCTGCACTCAGTTATGAATCCAAACTTTATAAATGTTGGAAGATGTTTGGATTGTGAGACTTAGTCTAGCCACGAATCTAATTAAACACCATCCAGACATTTCCAGTAAACATCTTTAATATCCCAATTTTTATACCAGGCTGCTTTCTCCCTTGGCATAATAGAATAGAAACAAAACAAACGGGCTAAGCTACCTTTTTTTTTTCCCCCAATTGTTTTAAACAACTTATTTAACCAGAACTACTATGAAGGAGGGGCAAGAAATGTAGTTCCTTATCTGTCACAAGCTGCGATCATTTCCAAATTACAGAAGAGAACACTATGATTAGAACATGGCTATGGATCACACAAAAAATAGGAGTAAAAAAAAAAAATTTTTTTCCCTGCAAAACCACTTTTGCAAGGTAGAACACTCATATGCACTTCTGATATTCATTGAAATGTTCTACTTCTGAGGGGAAAAATGGAAAACGATGTTTTTGTTTAAAAATATGCTTTTAAAAATCAGTTACTGGTTAAAGAGATGTTTTATGTTTTGAAATCTGAATACATTTGGGATTTGGTATTTACACACTTTCCCAGAATCATTAAAAATGTATTTTTGAAAAAACAAGGCCTTTCCCAGAAATGTCGAAAAAAATGACATTTATTCAGTAAAATTCCTTGAAAAATAACTGGCATTTTCACACTAGCTGCAGAAAGAAGTTGATTTCCAAACTAGCAAGGTCCTACATTGGACTGAGAAATCCTGGCTTTTGATTTATAAATTGTGTATAAAAACCAGAGAGGAACAAGAATGCAATACCTACTTTTATATCTAGGCATATATCTTTAAAATAGATTCTTTGATCTTTAGTCATACAAAACTTCAATTAACTTAACCATTTGATTTCATTGGGCTTTTGTTCAGCCCCTGGAATCATGTAATGTCAGCCCCGGAGATACTTTTATTCAGCAAGCGGCGGTCACGATGAATAATACTTACTCAGCCAAGTAAGGCTTTTAATTAGTATTTTTAGGGCCTAGTTCAGTAGCCCTTACTCATATTGAGTAATATTCACTGCACAAATAGTACTGCTGTTGCAGTCATATTAATCATCGAACACACGGGTGAACTAAGCCCTGAATAAGTAACAACTCATGTTTATCCAAGTATGGCAATTTTGCCACAAATATCCACGTATCTCCTGACATAGAAAACTGTTCATGATTACTGATAACCTATTGAACAGTATGCTTACACAATATATAATTATTATGATACTGTACTACATTTTTATATTTTCATTATGGCAATCAATGTGGCACCAAGTAACAAGAAGACTGCGTCCATGCTAAAACTACATATTCATCTATATACTTTGGCTTCTAATATAACTGTAAAACATAACTAAAGAAGCACATGAGGGAGACAGATCCGATTCTGAGGTCTGAATATACAGCAAAAAAATGTACCAGTCTAACACTAGCATACAAGCCTAGTACCTTCTGACGCTGAATCTCTCTCTGGAGAGAGTTCCTGGTTCCTGGAAGAAAAATCTGCAATATACTTGAATTACATAAAAAGGAAATTGAGAAATTACCTCTGTTTCGAGGTATCTCTTGCTTTCAAACAAACACATGAACGTAAATAAAGTCTGAACAACTTACCAGGAAACATGATCCAACAACTAGTGAAGGTAAACCAGTATTACTTGTTCAGTACTATTTGTTTCTCACCATCCTTTTTCTCCCTTTTGTTTTAACTTTCTGTTGTACGCAGTAAATCCTCATGTATAGATGTATGTATATATATGCATATATATGCCCTCCCTGAGTATACGAAGGATTATATGTGGTGACTAATCCCACTCTCGTGCTGACCCTCCTACAAACTGGTTTTAAAAATTAATCCAAATGAAGAATTTGTCTTAGATTCATCCCCAGTAAAGAGACAATAAAGCTACACTGCCAGTGAAAAAGAAAATAAATAGACACTTTGGTGTGTCAAGTTGAAATCTAAAACTAGCTGGTGTGGAGATGTATCATTTCACATTGCTCTGGGCTTGAATCTTCTGGGTTTAATTCAGATGAAATTCCCACAGATGCGTGCGAAAGTTGTGTGTGCCTTTTTTAGTCAAAATTAGCGGCTACTTAAAGTCATAGTAGCAGCCACAGCTATGGGAGCAGGGTTATTGGTGTTAGAAGTATTTGTGACTGCAGAAAGCTCATGGTCTGCATAATGCATTTCCATTCTCTGTCCTTTACAGGAGAAACCCTGCTGCCCCACCTCACCGAAACCCGAGGGAGTTAGGTCTGGGCTAAACCCTGTACATCAGGTAATCTCTGTGCCCTCCACTGCACCTTAAAGTACTCTTCAAGGCACAGAAACGCAGACTGTCCTCTCTCTACGAAGGCAACATGCCTACCCCAATGGTTACTGCGATCTAAGGTAATACATTCCCTAACTCAGAAGTGCTCTTTGCACTTTGTAGCTGAGATCAGTACTCCCTGAAAATGTTGCGGGTTTTTTTTTTTGTATTCTGGACAAGATTTTCCTTTTGGGGTTTGTTTTGGATTTTTTAATGCCATCCCTGTGTTTTAAATATTTCACATGTTAGCAGATTTTTAATAGCAGCTCCACTTACAAGTGTATTTATAGAAGAACTATAAGCAAATCCCTCTCTTCTATCACACTTTTTAAGTGAAGCAGCAAAATATTCTGAGTATGGCATTGCCTGTTCACAAGGTTTGTATTCAAGCTAATATTGGCAGAAGTTAGAAGACATACCCCAAAACCATTCTGAACCAGGTTTACTATTCTTCGTAAGTCTCTGTAAGAACTGCAAATAAAAAACCTTTATTAACTGAAGCTGCCTGTTTCAGACAGTAACGCCATTATCTCGCTTACATTGATGCAATTCAAGAAAAAAACAACGGCATGTCAGTGGTGAAACTAGGATAACCAAAAAAAGAGATCCCAACTTTGAGTTTAAGCACAGGCTCCCTGGATCACAGTGAGTACTATGAACCGTGCAGTACAAAGCCAGCACAACTTCCAACACAAGCTCTTAACTCTCTGCCTAAAGGTGTATAATTCAAAAGAAGAAACTCTCTGCCTAAATGTATCTTGATTTAAAAGAAGAAACTCTTTTCTGGCATGGCAACTGTTCTGAGGGTTATTCCATATGTAGAGCATTTCTCTTTTGGGAGGGTGTTAACATTAGCTTTGTGTTCTCTTGCAAGCCTTGCCTTTCAGTACAAAGAGGCTCCTCTGTCATACAGGGCATTACGGGCAAATAACTGCTCCCTTGCACTTCTGTGCAAAAGAACTTGCACAAGGTGACACTGTGTTTTTCACATCAAGGAAAGAAACGCGGGGCTCTGTAAACTAAGTATGCAGGGGAAAGTGCCGTTCAGATCAACAGGTCAAATGAACACTTCTCACAGCAACTGGATCCTCTACTTTCTGAAAACAACACTACTGCAATGTTTACTAAGTGGCATGCCCATGAAGATCAGTAGGAGAAATAGAGGGTGCAGGGGTACCCCAGTAATGTGGAACATTTTAAAACCTTGATTTATTTCTGCTGTTTGTCAATCTTTTTCTCTCTGCATCTTTTTTTTTTTCCAGATAGCATACACATAAACCATGCATTTATTTTATTTTGTTCTCCATTAAAAAAATAGGAATCCTAAGAATTTAATCCTTCCAGACTTTTCATCCAGCCGTTTCCACCAAACATAGGAAAGAAAACAACATTACAAATACACCAAATCAGCCCCGAGTGAGTTCATGTGTCACTAACAAATTAAATACATTAATGTTGACAAAGGAATGAGAATTCCTATTGCCAATCTTTCTCCCTTAGTTCACATTTTGGTTTTAGAAACTTCAGCTGGACTAATCACGTCTAAGGCAAATGAAAACAACTTTTTATAAGGCTAAACAGTTGGAAGTATACAACAAATGATATTTCAGGCTATGCAACTGTCAGCTTTAACAAGAAAGAAGAAATCTTGCAAATCTTTCTACCTTGCACACTTGCACAGTGGCAGCTGTAATCTAGTTCTGGACCGGCAGCTCCTGTCTTCTCTCCACCCCACAGGCTTTCTGTGAGCAGCCCTGCAGACTGGTAGATGAAGAAGAGGTACGATATTACCATGCCTCCAACAAATACACCGCCTCTGAGTTGTTTTTGAGGAATGCACTTTGTGGAAGTCAGAGACTTCCCCCCTGGCTGCTTTTAACACATCTCAAAGAGTGTGCCTCCTTTTCCCAGGACCGAAACCACCCGACCTCACGCCCAGGAGAAAGCCAGAGGCTGCGGAGCGGTGCTAAGTAAATCGCCTTGGAGGATCTCTGGCACAGACATATTCCCCATCCCACCCTGATATAGGCATATAGACCTAAATCTACTGTGAGGATAGGACAAACACCATTCAGAAAGGGTTTGGGATTCCCCTTCTCCCACCAACAACCCCAGTAATACCATCTCATGGAGTTTGGCAGCCCGTTTGCAAGTGGGGAAATCGGGCAGATCCTCCATTCCGCCCTGGCGAAAACAGACCGACAAAAGGCTACGGTGGCTCCAGAAAGAAAACCTCTGTATTAAAAGCCAAATAACGCAGAGCTACAATAATAAATACACATTATCTCAACTGGGAAATACAGTGTAAAAGGTTCGTTAGAAGTTGAGCTTCAGCAATAACAATATATATATACTGCTTCAGTTCTTGATCCTGCCAAAAAGAGACTTCCCTTTCTGTAAATAAAGAAAACAAAACCCACTCCAACTGTATTCATCTACAAGAAAAGCTACTCCGACTACAACAAATGCGGTTGAATAGGAGGGTCTTTTATTTCCTGCGTTGATTTGGGGGGGGGCAAGGGGCTGCTGCTTCTTTTTTTTTTCTTTTTCTTTCTTCTTTTTTACTAAAAGGTTCGTTTAAAACGGGTATTAAAGATATAAAACGAGCACACAGGATTTGGTCGTCCCCGGCGGCGGGGCGGGTGGCGCGGCGGGGCTGCTCCCCTCAGGCCGGGCCGGGCCGAGATC
>VUYV01000059.1:2717280-2867683 GCA_008711295.1 Anarhynchus alexandrinus
CGCCCCGCCACCCCTAAAACGCTTTAAACAAGAAACCAAAAAAAATTTAATAATAATAAAAAAAAAAAAGACGGCAGGGTCCGTCCCTCCGCACCACACGACGAAGAGGAAAGAGGGGGGTGGGGGAGTCACCGGGAAGAGAGGCTACTTGGCAGCGGCGGTGGCGGCGGTGGTGGTGGTGGTGGCGGCGGTGCTGCGGCGCTGCTCCATGCCGTTGGGCAGGAAGCCGGCGATGATGGGCACCGGCCAGATGAGGGCGGCCACGCTCCACACGATGATGACCAGAGTCATGAAACAGGCCACCAAGGTGGACTCGATGGGCTTGCGGTTCATCCGCCAGCCCGGCTCCCCCTTCAGCTCCTCCAGGCTGAAATCCAGGCAGCAGAAATTCAGCGGCTCCCCTTGCAGCCAGTACTGGCCGGGCTCCGCCGCCGGCGGGTAGGACAGCGAGGAGGAAGAGGAGGAGGAGGAAGAAGAAGAGGAGGAGGAGGAGGAGGCGGCGGCGGCCTGAGGCGCGGCGCCCCGCAGGCGGCCGACCCGCCTGCCCCGCACCCAGCTGCAGCCCACGCAGAGGCGCAAGTCCTGCTGGGCGCCGCCGGCCGCCAGCCCCAGGTGCTCGATGAGCAGCGGCGGCCCCACGCGGTGGAAGGCGGCGGAGAAGAAGGCCCGCCCGTGGCTGTTGGTGGAGAAGAGCAGGAGGTCGCACTGGATGCCCAGCGGGCGGCTCCAGCGCACCAGCAGCGAGCTCAGCATCTGCCGCTGCACGCTGATATTGCAGTGCGGGTCCTCGGCGGGCTGCGGCTGCCCCTGCGGCTGGGGACGCGGCTGCTGCCCCTGGTGCTGCTGCTGCTGCTGCCCGGAGGAGGTGGGAGCGGAGGGGAAAGGCTCTTGGCTAGCGGCAGCCGGCGTGCCCGGGCTGGCGGTGCTGCCTTCCTCCTTGCTCGCTGCCCCGTCGAGGTCCATCTCGAGGCCGGCCAAAGAGCGGGAGGAGGAGTTGGCGGGGGGCAAGAAGAGCTCTTGCTCCTGCTCCTCCTGCCCGCTGGCAGCCGCCGAGGGGCTCCAGCCCTGGCAGGGCGGCAGGCAGGCGGCCAGCAGTGCCGGGAGGAGCAGCGGCAGCATGGCATTGACTTAGAGCCGGAGAGGAGGCAGAGGAGGAGGAGGAACGGGAGGCTGCATGGCGCTGCCGGCTGCCATCTGGGGAAGGCAGGCACGCCGCTCTCGCCGAGAGAAAGGGAAGGAGGGTGGGGGGAGGCGAGGGGGTGGGAGCGGGGNCGGGCAGCGCCTCTCTCCCCTGGGGCACTCGCAGGCAGAGGCGGCCCTTCTCCCCTCAGGCGGCGGCCGCTCCACCCTCAGGCGGGGACCGCTCTTCCCTCAGGCGGGGTCTCCTCTTCCCCTCAGGCGGGGACCGCTCTTCCCTCAGGCGGGGTCCCCTCTTCCCCTCAGGCGGCGGCCCCTCTCCCCTCACGCGGGGACCGCTCTCCCGTGCCGCCTGCCGCCACCTCGCCGGTCCCCCGTTCCCCCCTCTCTGCGGAGGAGAGCCGAGATCCCCCCCCGCCCCAGCTCCGCCGCCGTCCCCGCGGCAGGGGCGAGAGGTTCCCCGCCGCCCGGGGTAGGGAGCGGCGGGCGGCGCCCCGGGCCCGCTGGGTGCCTCCCTTCCCGCCTCTCCAGGCCGAGAGGGAGGGCAGCTGCCGGGGCGGCCGGTGCTTGGCGGGCTGCGGTGCCAGTCGCCTCTTCCCCCCCTTCCTCGGGGGGGAGGGGGCGAGGGAAAGGGGCTGGCTGCGGGGTGCCTCCTCCGGCCGCCGCCTCGGGCCGGGCTGAGGGGCGCGGGTGGGGGAAGAGCATCCAGGAACCGACTGCACACACTTTCATTGCGAGTTTTTAGGAAGGGAGGAGTTGGAGCTGTCGGGGAGGGTGCGGCGGCTGGGCCCTTCCAGCGGTGCTCAGCCCCAGGAGCGGCTCCCGCAGCCGGGCATGCACAGCCTGGGCTGGGCTCGAGGCGCACGGCATCCCGCGGGCGGGCGCAGTCGGTCCCCTGTAGCAGAGATTTAAACGTGGAAGCTTGTGACAAAGCAGCACAGAGCTACCAAGTGTGGTAGCTGAGAGACTTGGCTGCATTTTTCCAAAGGCTGCTTTATAAGCGTGATGGTTTATGGCCAAGCGTGGTAACTCCAGCTTGTTTCACGACCCTGTGATGGCCACAGTATTACTCTTGAAGCGGGTTGAGGCTTGCGGCGTTGCAGTTTGACACTTGGAGCCACGGGGGGGGACAGAACCAGGTGACAGAAATGATGAGCATTTCTTAGCCTTTACCTTGGGCAGAGAGCGGGACAGAGTTACGTCTTCCTGGCAAGCATCCTCTTCTTTGCCTTTGTAGCCCTTTTTTGACAAATACACATGCAAAAGGGAGATATGAATACAAAAACTAGGCTTTCCCAAGTGTATATGGGACAATTTTTGCAAACAATAGAACTGAACTCCGTAACGCGCTCCTCTGAGGTTGGTATTGATCCTGTGTCAGACGTGGTCCCAGGTCAAAGCGACACAGGGACACATTCTCACTTGGAGAATGAGTTCCTGTAATACCACTCTCCAGTCTTACAGATGAGTGAGGGTAGTGAATGAGGGTAGAGTGTAAATTTTATATTTGCTATAATTCACTATGAATGAAGGTAGTGACTCAGTTTTCTTTCAAAAACCCTTGCCTAAGTATATCATGACAAAACCCAGAGTTGCTTGCCTTCTATTCAAGAGAGACTTGAGCACCAAAATGGACTTGTGTTTAGTCCCAAATTAGCCCAAAGGGTATTGTCTACCAGATGTCTATAGTTTGGCTAGGTTTTTAGTTTGGCTTATTACAGAGAAACATGCCTGATGAAGCGTTCAAAGCAAGCTGTCTGGTTCCAGTTCTGGGTTTTTGCTCAGATGTTACAATACAGTTAAATACAATTTTCAGCGTTATTTCAATGTCTCTTAAATAAGAGTTCTCTGATATTTTTAATTGTCCCTTGAATGTGTCTCTTTGTGCATCTCCTGATGTCCTTTGTCATACCCACAGTCCCATGCATTTGTGTGGCTGAGAGTTTTTCTGTTGTAGTATGTCTATAGATCCAAAATCAGATTAAGTGAGGGCTAGTGTGTAGCAAATAATGCCAAAACTGTACGACCACTCATGTGCACAAATTACATTGCATTGGGATTTTGGCACAAAGGACTGGAAATGAAACTAAGCCTCATAAATAAGATTTAGCTCTTGAACACTGTTGCAGTATGTGGGTGGCAAATGTTCTCAGGCACAGCTTCAGTTCTTTTGGTCTCAACTCCCAGCACCCAGCTGAATGCAGACAGGGGTATTTGTGAAGTTTGGGGAGGGAGAGTTGAGCTAAGTTTCTTTTCCTGCAAGAAAAGATAACCTGCCACTGGAGGGTTAAATGAATTTAGCATCATTTAGGCTGCCATGGCAAAGAACTAAAAGAGCGCAATTTATTTCAGGTTGGAGATGCATGGGTGCCTCATGTTTATTCCTTTTCATCAAGGAATAATTGAACAAGTGGGTAGAAGAAGCAGAATGTATGTTAGATCACTGGTTGATAGCCACTGTCCAGCAGGGCCCTTTACAGATATTTCATTTATAGGTCTATCAGATATAATTAATCTCTGCATGGATTCAGTCATTCAAAGAGGTTGCAGCACGCTTGAAAACTCCTTATAAGTAATATTAATCTATAGCTCTGTTCTGTGGTTTTCAGCCATAAATCTCAAAGAACAAGGTTGTTTTATGGCTGGAGAGGCTGAAGCATAAAGAAATCAGGGGCCAGCCAAAGGTGACCCACAAGTCACAGGCAGATCAGGATGTAGATTTTGCAGTGTTGATTCTGTAGATACAACTAGAACTATAATATGCACTGTAGGTCACAGTAGCATTTGTCAGTGTGGTAGAGGAGGTGTGAAGTGGGCTATAATGATAAAATTTTAGAAGGCAATAATGAGGTAACAAGACAGTAGGAGTTTCATGAGACAGACTGCAGAGCTGTTGGGAGGATGAAGACTAATGGTAAAGGACAATCAGAATCTTTGACAGTCATTTTAATGGCATTTTAACATTTTTATTAAAGTATTGCTTGTGAAATACTTCTAGCAAGATGAAATCAAGAATAAGTATTTCTGCCCAAGTGCCGTTAAGATTGCATCTTTTGAGGGTGCTCCTGTCTCGTTGCAGCTGGAAACTGACCCTAAGCAGGTTCAGATTCCAGATGGAAATCCGTAATTGGATTCAAGTCAAATCTTGTGATCCTCAGGCAGCATTCCTCAATTCAGCAAACTTATGCTGATCTGCACTGAGGGAAGGGAATAACTGTGGAACTTTTTTTGACAGGGGACACACTTTTGAGGTTGTCATTTCTGAAAGGAGTTGCATGTGGGAGAGACGATGGGAAAGTAGCGGAGTAAAGGGTTAGATACCCAGCTATATAACATCAGAGATGTTTTTCTGTGGAAAGACACCTACCGTCAATTACAGGAAAAAAGATGTTAGGAGCAAGTAAGTATAGCGATGCGTTGCCAATCTCTGTAAAAGTGCCAGGTAAATAAGGAGAATTTCACAGTCAACAGCTGAAGAGGGAGGCAAGGTCAGGAGAAAGAAGTTGGTACTTGACTCCTTTCAGAAAAGAACAGTTTTAGTTCTGTGAAAGGAGTAGGATCCAATCATCCTGGGGATTGTTCTGAGAGAGGTACTTATTCCCAGCTGAAGAAAAATGTTTCTGATATAATTTAGAAGGCTCGGTTGGTTAATGGTTTCACAGCTGATGTGGGGGGAGAATCTCAGAGTAATGTAAGGAAGTGTGCTGATTTTATGATGGCTGTGGAATGTGCTCTTTGAAGAGTCATTGATAATCAGTGGTTTGTCGGTTGAGGAAGGAGCTAAGGGATGTTCCATACTGCCCACTGACATGTTGCTTTGATTGTGAGCACAGGGATCAGAACCTTCACTCTCCTCCTTCTTGCTTGGTATTCTTGTGGATTTGTCAGAAAATGTTTGTGATGAAGCACCTAAAGGCCACTGAAGCTTGTGAAATGGATAGCAGAAGCTGGTTGGACTAAGCGGTTTGCTACTGCTACATCCTGTCAGAAAGATTTATCTGCAGAAAACAGAGATCATGTGCTGCACGGAACAAGCCAGGGGTTTGTTCCACTCTTTGTATGAATATCAGAAGCCCAGACAAAGGGAACAGCCAGTTGGCAAGCAGGCTGAGAACAAGGGCATAATCTCTCCAGAGAAGTCAACACACCTATCTCAGCAAAGACATCATTTGACATGCATTTCTATCAGCAGCAGATATTGCCTCCGTGCCACCCTCTCCGTTATACAAACGCAGATGTCCCTGAAGCCATAAAATGACCCACGTCAAAGAGCTGTGGCAGATGACTGCTATCTTAAAACACCTTTGATATGCATGCCCTTTTTCATCAAAATATCGTAAACATTTTCCGCCCAACCTTGACCTCTGTATTTAACTTGTTATCCAGAACACCGCACACTCCTGCAAAAAGCTGTACCTGCATAGCCGAGGGAGTGAGGCAAGGCAGCAGGGAAGGCAAGAGGGTTTGAGCAGTGAGGGCCAGGCTAGCGCTATTTAGCCACTGCATGTCAAGATGGGCTCTAGTGGGGCTTCTGCGGTCTGCAAACCACACAGCTGATGGAGTGCAGACCAAGAGAAAGCAACTGCCATCTGGAATCTAAAAGAAGTACTGAAGGAGTTATCCATGGCAATTGCTACAAAGTCTAATCCAGCTGCAAATACGATTGCTAGAAATCAGGAAAACATTGTCCAGAGCATCAGGTAGTATCAGTAAGATAGAGGGCCTGCAGGATGAGGGCTCCATGAGCTTTGAGGAGTACTTGGGAGCTCATGTCCAGAACTCCATTAGACTCTGTGTTGTACTAGCACAGACTAAAAAGACTGCTTCAAATCTAAAGATAAGTGTGAAATATATGCAGAGAAACCTAAAGGGAATGTATTAATAGACTTTCAGAGCTTTTTTTGTGGCATGCTTTATATAGGTTGAGGCTTTTAGACAAAGATCAAAAAGAAATGACAGGAAAAGAACTCAGTAGAAGTGGGTGTAAGAGAGAAGTGGTCCAAAGAACAAACCGTGCACCTCCACAGCTGAAGGTGATCTTAAAGCAAGACCAGACTGGCTTGAGGTAATTGCAAAATAGAAAAAACCTTATCATATAGGTTGGTTAGATCTAGTTGGCCTACAAAGAGTGATAAATGCAGTACTTTCATGTATTCTATTTATACAACAAAGTTTTTAAGATGGGTTTTGACCTGAAGCAGTGTTCTAGGAAGACTAGCTTCCCCCTTGTGGGTTGAAAAAGACCCTCACTCATGTGAGACTTCCTCCCAGCTGAACTTCTAAAGCTTGGGCAAGATTCAGCCCTGGACTGTATTTATTTTGTCTTGTAACTACCACGCTTGGTTATTTTAAATGTTGTTGGCCAGAATCCTGACTATAACTATAACCTATTTTGCCTCATATTTGTTTCACCAGTAAACCTATCCAGTGCTGGAGCTTGGCTGAAACTGGCAAATTTAGGATTTGATATGTCGATAAAGATAATGAATCCAAATTAAATGGTCCGTGCAGGCAGAATTGAAAGACCGGCAATCTGAGTCATTTTTAAGAAACCTCGGATAGGGTTTAGGGGCAATGTAATGGGAACCTTTGTTCCCATCAGAGTATACACATTGCAGGACTCGGGACTACTTTCTGGCAGGTTGCTGAAGGCCATTGTAGGGAGGGTTTGACCAGGTGTGAAGCTTTGTGTGTTCGTGAAGCACAGATGTTCTGAACATCTGAATGATCCCTGAGTTTCTGGGTGAACCCTGACATGTCACAGCCATTCTTGAAGGAAAAGAGATGTCAGCTACAGCAGTAATTGTTTAATGCTGATGCTGTGGAGGTACTAGGAATGCAAAAACATTTTGTATGATTACATATTAAATTGTTCTGCAAAATATTTGTACATAAAATAGCATTCCTTAATGACTGTTTTATGAGTTTGTCTTTGGAAAATCTAAACATTTACTACAACAATACATTGAAAAATAGCTCCCTGGAAAGCATTTAGTTCTGCAAATACTTTGAGTGTTTCCCAGCCTGTTCTGAACATGGCCCTAGGGCTTGCCTTTACTGTTATTTATCTCTGTATAGAAAAGGGAGACAGGTGCAGAAGTCTGGTATTAGTCTGCACTAAGCAGACGTGGGTTTGGCACTCCCAGGAGCTTCCAGTGTGGCCTCAGTCTCTCTGTGGCTTTGAAATCCAGCTATAAAATATAAAATCCCGCTTCCCTGAGATGTTGCAAGACACTTGGACTGTGAAGCAATCCTGTTCCACAGGAGAGGAAGACAAGCTAGTTCACAGGTCGTTTAAGAGTTGTTTTGGCATACTGCACAGAAGTCACACAAACACGAGACATTGTCGATGAGAGTCTGTATCCTAAAGAACTTCTCCAGAAAACAAGTGGATAAGAATCAGAGTTCAAAGGAGAGGGTGTGGTACGGATTCTGTGTGCAGCTCCTTAGCCAGCCTGCAGCCCTGATCATCCTCTGCCTTTCTGTTATTAGCTGGTGCTTCAATGCTATGTGATATATGACAGAGACCTTGTAAAGAAGTCTACAGCAGGGACTTTACTGGTTTCACGGCAGGTTTTTGTCCCCAGTCATAAAGGGAAGTGTACAATCGAGAAGCAGAAATGGAGCCTGCAGTCAACAAAGCGAGGGTCAGTGGAAGGATAACAAATACCAGGACTGGTATGAGGCAGGATTGAATTGTGAAGGGCTTTGAAAGTGAGAACAAGTAGTTTGCATTTGGAGCAGTGGAAGAGGAGAAGTGACAGAGAACTGTGGAAAACTCAGTGATGCGCCCAAAGGAATAAACTTGAGACAGTTCCAGGTGCTCTAGCCAGAGAGGAGATTACAATAGGGAAGATGCACAGGCCTTGGCTAGAACTTTTGGCAGAGCAAGCTGAGACGAATTGTGATACTTTGGAGATGCTGCATGAGACTAATCAGTGACATTTAAAGCACAGCAGTATCAACATCATCAGTAAAATTAGCAGTAAAAAATAAACTCCTCCCTGCCTCCAGACTGTGCATCAACACCTTAGTTTGGGGCTCCCAGAGCTGCTGTAGCTGTTGGTGTGCAGAAGCGGAGACCCTTGAGTTCTCAAGCAGCACTTGGGTACCACTTGCGGTGGTCTGCATACTAGTCACATGCACGCCCCTCTTTGGGAACACTAGCCTGCTGTCCCTTCTTTGGTGAGACACTTTTGCTGTATATCAAAATGGGAAAAGAGATTTATCTGCCTCCGTGAGTCAGCAGAACCACATTAACTCTTTCCAGAAGTGTCAGTGCCAGTGAGGGGGGCTGAGTCATCCAAGCAGACACAACTAGCCTGATGCCCACCCATTCCTTGAGCTGGGAAGCCCTCCTAAGGTGTCAAAGCGAAGGTGGTTATATTTCCCATTCCACTCATCAGTCCAGCATCATAATTATTTGCAGAACAACAGACAGCCTGAGCTTCAACTAGCAGATACAAAAAACCTGTCAGCTGTTTCTGGGTTAGATAGGAACCAGATTTAAAAGGAAACAAAATGTTCTTCGTTTCTAGGGAGCTCGCTAGTTCACACTACTTATTTTCCCAGCAATGGCCACACTCAGTATGACGTTTGCAACAATTGTCTGAGCCCTAATTTGGCACTCAAAACCCAAGACTAGTGCTCAGACATCTCTGTTATACCTTTGCTAAGCTGGAGAAGCTTCATGTAAGTCAAGGGAGTCTGAGCTTCAGTTCCTAACTTCCAAAGCACTCTTGTCCTGATCCAGCAAAGTCAGTACACGAACAAAGCAACTGATTGCTTTCAGCAGGACCATGGCACTCATAAATGCGATTCTGTATGATACAAAGGACTGAGTCCTTAATGCGGGGGTACACAAGTAAGAACAAATGCAGGTTTCAGCCTTTAAACCCGATGCGTTGAACAAGCAGCAGAGGAACACAGGCTCTTCAAAAACAAAGATTTTCTATTTTCATGCAAATACTCCCAATATTCTGAATCAGAAGGAGATGCTTAGAAAATATGTGCGGTACGAACAGCTTGCTCTCTGAAAGACTGATATTCACTCAGCTTTACCTACTCTTGCCATGAACTAATAATCGTAAAACAAGTAGGGAATATAGTCTCTGACGTTATGTGCCTGGTTCTTCACTGAACTGACCAGGTTGAAAAGGTGTGCCTGAGTTTTTACTACGTCTTGGCTTGATTCTGCAAATTAAAGAGGGACACATATCAGCCCTAAGATGTGTATCTTAAATTAGTCTGGGGGATCTCTTGCTCAAGCCAGCACGTCAAATGCTACACTTTCTAATATTATATGTGAATCCATCACCCACATCATTGCATTTGCCCTTGGCCCTTTTGACTCTGTCACTGTAGAGCACCCAGAGCTGACAATTGCCTTTTTATCTTCTCAGAAAGACTGGTGGGTGGTAATCTGTCATAACCGTATTCAGGCTCCTCTTCTCAAGTTCTAGCTGTGAATGAAGCCATTGTTTCTTTTCTCACCTATACCCATATGCTATGGTCTATCCAGACTAATCCTGCTGTAGTCGACAAACTGCTGGTAGAAATGCCATGGTTCCCTGGTTTCCAGACTCTGGTATACACTTCCCAAGCCCTAGAGGAAGACTGGTTATGAGAAGATGACATAGGCATGTTTGTGCTTTTGGTCACATCTTATTCATAGAGGTAAAAATAGGATTTAAAAATAATCCCCTGTATTCCTATTGCAAGCCAGGAAAATTTAATTAGTCTCTATGGGATTTCCATGTGCAATGACAGTGAGGGATGCTGACACCAGTGGACCACTAGAATAAAGAGGATAATCTGATAGAGAGTTTATAACACTTTAATTAGCCTAATGCCTTACGAGAATATTATTTCTATTGTATTGTCTGCGTATCTGAATATTGAATTAGCTTTCATCCCTGCTATAAAATGCTGGCTACATTTTTTTCCTCATGCCAGATCAATAGCATCTGCAAGCAGCAGGTCAGATCAAAATCTGTTTTCCCAGCTTTGCTGAGTATGTTCAAGTACAATGCCAGAAGAGCAAGGAACATCTTCCTCACTCAGCACAGGGAAGCAGTTTGCTCAGAAATCTGTAGGATTACCTGAATATCCTGGTTTAGGAATTCCTCAGTTTCTTTTCCTTTAACTTCTTGCATTTGCCGTTTGATTTTGATTTGTATCTCTTGTCACTGATATCTGCCGATACGCATATTCCTGCCTACAGTTAGTCAAACAGATGGCTTCTCTGTGCTGCAAAGTGATAGCTGCTAATCCACTGATCATGGCTTGTTGTGAGCTATCTTTGAATGGATGTCAGAGCCTTAAGTTTTATGTACAATGCCATATACTATATACAATACAACTTTTCAAAAAAACATCTTGGACTTTCCTCTCTATTTTCTACTTTGGTCTGTACTTCATTGCCCTACAGTTTTTGTCTTCTGCTGTGCTGATGGCAAGTCCTTGTTCAGAAGGCTGGATCTTTACTCACAAGCTTAGAAGTTACAGAACTTTTCCCAGGGGAAAAAAAAAAAACCCACCAAAACAACAAACCCAAACAAACCAGCATGGGTTTTCTGCCTGCAGTATCTGAGCCGGTGCTCCCAGACCTCCTCTTCTACGATTTGTGCCTACCAGTTCTGAAACAGTGTAACTGGTACTCCAAGTTAGATGTCTCTCACTGTGTAAAATGACCAGTATAGCTTATTTTCACTTTCTGCCAGCAGCTCTGCTTAAATGGATATACTGGATGGCTGGTCTCAGGAGACAAGGAGCACAGTTTCAGCTTAGGGACATATTTATCTCACTTCTATTCTCCCAGTTTCTAGCCTACAAATAGGAAGACAGATTTGGTATGTCGGCAGTGATAAGAAGGAAGCTGCAGAAATGTTGAGTGAAGGTAGTTTCCTGTTAAACTGGTAATTGCATAAGAGGAAATACAGAGCTTAGTGTCGTGTTAACAAAAAAAAATAAATCAAGATATTTGTGTCTTATAGACAAAATCACGTTATAGGGACAAAATTAGGAAAAAGTATGGAGCATAAGCCTTGGTCAGTCTGCCAGAATTTTTGGGTTTTATGTGGTTGGAGGAGGTGGGTATTAGACTCTCCAGCTGTTCTCCCTGTTACCAAGTACACCGGTAGCTGGTTTTCTCTAGAGATTTTACAAATGCTGGTGCTATTTTTGTTCCATAATTTTATACTCTTGAGCACACACATAAGGAACAAAAATGAGTTTAATAAACAGGACTTGCCGAGGCTCTGCTGATTAGTGAAGATGAATATGGTTAATTATTTAGCATTATTTTCTTATTCAAAATAGTGTCTTTAGCATAAAACATTGACATGATGCATTATAAAGATTTCACCAGTGGTAAAAGCAAATTATATCATTTAAGCAAAATTGTCCACATAACTTGAATCTGAGGCTTAATTGACACAGAAGGCCTTGTGGCAGTCCTTTGTACTGGAAGGAGATTTGACACAAGAGCAGAACTGGGATTTCTGGTGTCACTATTGAAAAGAGGAGCTTGAGGTATGCTATCTTCAAAGGCTAAGTCCAAAACCAGTTTCAAGGCAGTGCAGCTTCTTTTGTGAAAATTCTTATTTACTATAATCAGAACTGGTTTGGACTAAGGCCACAGGCAATTCTGACACTAAATAAATTAATATAAAAGCATTCTGAAGTAGAACTGAAAAGTGAAACTCCTCAGGAAATTAAAATTCTACAGAAATTTGTTTCCAAGCTATTATTGTATGGATTTTAAAGAGTTGGCTTACTACTATTATGTCAATAACAAAAACTACTTTGTGCCATCTGTGCTATCTTGATTAATTTTGCTTAGACTTTGCATCAAATTAATGTCTCAAATGCCACATATCTGCAATATTACATTTATATATTATCTAGTATTATTTAATACAAAATACAGGAGATAATACATACAAAAGCCAATATCAAGCAATAACATCAAAAGCAGTTGTATTTTATTAAAAGCCAATATCAAGCAATAACATCAAAAGCAGTTGTATTTTATTAAACTAAGTGTTTCTACAAGATCACAACCAAACTAAAAGGCTGAGAGGGTTACATCATTGAAAACTGAACTGAAAGGTGGCAAGTTGTCACAGAATGGTTTGATCTCAACAAAGCTACATTTTGTGCCAACTTTGCAGACCAGGCCTTTGGCTCATTTACACACCCAGTACTGCCCTGATTATTAGCACTGTTGGAAAAATCTTTTGTAGAGATTTTACTCTTGGTCACTCACAGATGGTCAGGTTCTTCTAGCCCTCCTAATATACTGTTTCCAATGTGCCAGGGCGACAAAGAGGTATGGATATGAATGCTAAACAGTTCATTCCAAAGGCCAGGTTTTCCTCTGAATACAGGGTTTACATCAACATCATCCTGTTGATTTTGACAGAGTTATTTCTGATTAAGACACATAAGAGTGGAGAGGCTTGAGGCCATAAATTTGATTGCAATATGGCCAGGCTTCTGCTGAAATAACGATATTCTCTGTGATTTCAGTAGTAATTTTTTGGGTCAGGTTTTTCAGCTACTAGAAACTGCTTTTGAAGTCAAATCCATTGAAAAAGTATTTGCTTCACAGAACGTATTTGCTCCAGAGTCCCTCAGGGACTGTCAGCATTGAATGAACAGCTCCAGGAGCTCAGCACTGAAGATGATCATTGTTTGTATAAATGGTATACCTGTAGTATTACTGCACCTGGTTCCATTCAGTTCACTGCAAAGCAGTTACAAAAGGCACTAGAAAAACTTATGGATGATAACTCTAGCACTGCTCATATATATAGGTATTCCACAAAACTATTCCAAGAGTTGAAAGCCTATACCTGAGGCAGGGTGACCCCATATGTACATATGCACACATCTATATATTATATATAGATACTATTATGATCACATGAAAACTTCTCTTTCGTTTTTCCATTGAGTAATCTTTAAAAGCCAGACTCAGACATGCACTGAGCCATGTTGAAGCCCATTGTCACAACTGAGCTCTGAACGGGAGCCAGTTCCTGGCCCTCCATATTCTATCCCCAGCATGGTCTGGTGGATGGGCCATCAGAATAAGCACTGGAGTGAATCCCAGTTCTTTGACTAACCTGTCTGGTAACTGTGGACAGAACAGGGTGCTTCGCTCTGCCACTGCTTCCTCCAGCTTTCACCTGTGACTGCAACTGCATTATGCTCTACGTAAGTGTACAGAAGTGTACCATTGGACCACTTTGTCCAACCTTCCTGCTCTAATCTGGGTCAACTAGAGCAAGTTGTTCATGACCATGTCTGGTCATGTTTTGAATATCTCCAAGGATGGTGACTCCACAACCTCTCTGGGCAACCTGTGCCAGTCTTTGACCACCCATATTTAAATGGAATTTCCTGTATTTCGATGTGTGCCTATTGCCTCTTGTCCTTTAACTGGATAACTCTGAGCTACAACTGAGTGGATACCACTACAATACCTACCACAATGAGAACTAGTCTTGGTGGTGCCTGTGGGTGCCCCTGTAGTCCAAAAAACTGTAGAGAAATAACAATAACGGTCATACAGGATTTCTCTCCCCAGCATTCCCAGAGGCTTCCAGTACTTCTTAATTAACTTGAATAAATAATTCACTTAACACCATAGACATTGTTCGAGATGAGATCAGTGATGATGGAGCGGGAACTGGGAGCATCACCACACAGTAACAGTGTGAACCTCCTTGGTTGCTGGAGCTCCTTCTGTGCAGCCAGAGGGAAGGCAGGGAGAGAAGAACAAAGTGAGCCTCAGGCACTGGAGTAACCATACCTGCATGGGACAGGAGACCTGCCAGACTCTAGCAGCCCACTTTGGGAGCTGGGGGCTCTGCAGGAGTGGGTTGGCTCAGTATTCCTCTCTTCCCATCCTTTGCCTGAAGTTTGCCATAAAGGTGAAACTGAGCCTTACTTGTCAGGAAAGAATGAAATGATCCCTAAGGTTAGCAAAGCACTCAGAGACCCTTTGGGAAGAAAAGTGCTACGTAAATAGAAGCTGATTCCTACAGGTTATTAATAGATGTATCTGCAAAAGTAATGTGCAAACTACAAAGGAAAGATCATTCTGAATTAAATTACCATAATTTTTTTCATTGCTGTCTCTTTTCAGGAGACCTGGATAATACTGCTAACAATGACAGATTGAATAAGAGACAGGGTTTGTGTGGGCCAGAGGTGGGAACAGAGAAGGAGACTAATTATATCTTTTTTAACCTTTGCATGCAGCTGGGCAGGATAAAAATGAATTATGCAACCAGCAACTGAGCTGTTATCCCAGTGGAGGCTGCAAAATGGTGCCCTGGTTATCCAGAAACATGATGTAAGCTGTCCCATTTCTTCTGGATCTAACCACTTTACAAATCGTTAAATAAAATGGATATTTTCTGCATACTTCACCTAAGGTTCATGTAATTATCCTATGGACAAACCAAAACAGATTTATCTTTCTTCCTTTTACCTCAACAATGCAGAGGATGAAGGGCAAGCACTGATGTGGTATCACAGACCTAGGAGTAGCATTCTTCAGTGTACCTTTTGAAACCTCCTTGGGTTAATAGGTTAAAGATGATGACACTGCTTTTACAGTCACTCAGATGTATCATTTGAACACTTTTCATAGAATCATAGAATGGTTTAGGTTGGAAGGGACCTTAAAGATCATCTAGTTCCAACCCCCCTGCCATGGGCAGGGACACCTCCCGCTAGACCAGGTTGTTCAAAGCCCCCTCCAGCCTGGCCTTGAACACCTCCAGGGATGGGGCTCCTACAACTTCTCTGGGCAACCTGTTCCAGTGCCTCACCACCCTTAGAGTGAAGAATTTCTTCCTGATTTCTAATCTAAACCTACCCTCTTCCAGTTTGACGCTATTACCCCTCATCCTATCCCTACGTGCCCTCGTAAAAATGCCCTCTCCACCTTTCCAGCTTATTGTGTGGTATTTATTCCACTTTTAATGTGTGTTGTGACATGAAGCTTTGCTCAAAGGTCAGAGCCAGATGGAAAGGTGTGGAGGGGCCTTTAATACCTCTATTGCTCAGCAAAGTAGCAGTTGTCTGACCAAAAAGGGAAAGAGTGTCTTTGCAGGCAGCAATTATGGAGAAATGGAGGAATACGTTCCCATGAAATAAGAACTCTGTTCTCTCTGCTCCTTGGCTTTCTTCCTCAAAATTCAATTCAAACTACAATTTAAGCTATGTGGTCTATTGCTGATATCCCATAGCTCTACCACTTTAAAGGGGTTTTCGCACAAATTGGAGTCATGTCCCAAGCAAAGAATTTGGCCCTTCAGTCTTGAATTTTTCTGAACTCTATTCCCACCATTTTGCAGCCTCATCTGTGCCCCACACCAAATTAAAGCTATCTGTATCATACAAAGAGCTTGTTACAAACAGAGTTTTTTATGTTGCTCTGTAATGCTTTAGCCAGTTAGCCCTTTCCTGGCTGAGCTTGTCAGAATTGAACTCTGGAGGCTGAATGAAGTGTCTTTGAGAATCTGAACCCACACTTTGCTCAGTTTTGTATTAGTTCCCTATCTCTAATTTGGTCCAGTACAGTATTTATTAACTGAGTGACCCAAGACACTAAAAAGCTTTAAATCTTGCAGCCTGAGCCAATTTACCCATTTCAAGAATTTTGGCTTCTTTTTATTTTCACTCTTTGTTTTCTCAAGGAAATAGCATCAATTATGTCTGTGTTTTGAGAAAAAGGTAGAGAATATGTTGTATTTGGTTGCTATTGACTTACAGAATGGAAAGGAGCAATATTTCACTGGAATAGCTGTGCCTGATGGAGTATAAAATACTGTTAGGTTAAATCTTCTTGTGGATAACCTGATACCTCAAAGATGAGTACATGCTATTTCTTTATCTTAAGTAGTGTAAAAAGCCAGAAAATGAAGTGGAAATACTGTACTGGGTAAGATGCAAGACAAATTCTGTTTCTGGAAGGTCACATTTTACTGAATTGAGATTTCCCCCCATTCTTCCCTTTTATGATCTGTGGCGCCTTCAGTGTTTACAGTCCAGAACTTGTGATTTTGTTAAACACTAAATGCTAGGTAACCTACTGCCACCTGAGTGACTGAATGCATCCTCACTAAAGTGCTAATAATGACCCAATTAAGCAGTGGTCTGTGCCAGTACCTGTAAGAAGACCAAGTCAGTTTTTGCAAAACATCCCACTATAGTAGATCTGTTGATAATTTGGATATAGTGTACAACATTAATCCTTGTGTTAGGAATTTACCAGTCATAATATCACCGTTGCTTCTCTAGAGGTATCTGTCATCCACTTGTCATCCATTTGCTGACATGGCCTTCAGAAGACAGCCATTTCTGGAGCCCTCATCAATACACACAAGCGTCCATGACAGTGGGGATCAGTCTCCAGTACCATGTCTCCTGAATTTGGCCTCAAGCCACATAGTTTGTGTCCTCCTAGCATGTTCAGTACAGTAAGCTGAATGTGAATAGAACTCCTGAGCTTGTGAAGATCCAGCAGATTAAATACCTATCGCTCACTCGTCAGACCAAGCAAATGAATACAATCCGATGCCATACTCACTTATGACACTTCATGAGAAGAAAAGTGAGCTCAACACTTTCGTTTCTGGTGTTTAAACCTCCATTGGACCGGTCTTGCTTCAGAAACAAACTTGGGATCTTCTGTGATAGCAATGTTCTGCTGGATGTGGAACCAGTAAGCCTCAAGGGATGGGAGGGCTTGTGAATGCAACGGCCTCCTCATGACGTGAAGGGATTTGCAGGTACGCATTGCACATCTATGGCCACTAATGCATATGTTCCCAGGCAGAGGAGGAACTGGTGCATTCTTATCTCAAACATGATCACTACTGCCCACGGGGAGCCAACCTTATTAAGTATATAAGCAGAGGGAATCAATCTAGGAATCAGCATCACATCCCGCATGGCCTGGAAGGTTACCAGCAATCCTGCCCCAGTAGAGAGGAGTTGCGAGTGTTTGCATTATCTGTGAGGAAACAGATGATAGCGGCAAAGCAGATTTAGGACAGATATCACTGAAAACATTTTGAGGGACTAAGAAATCAGAAATGCATTTGACATTATTGAAAGAAAAAAAATAGCAATTGTTGCCTCATATATGTTATTTAATTTCTTCAGGGGTCTTTTGGGAACCACTGCTGTTGGTTCTATTAAACCAGCACTCAGGGTGAGCAGGACTGTGCTGCCCATTTTCCATTCCCAGATGGATGCTTGTGCTACCCAGAAATACCATGTTTATAAGTGAAGAAAATGATCCCCAAATCAACACAAGTTAACACAATACATACATTGCACATGACAAATGGTTCGTTTATCCCAGAGCCTGGTGATCGGTTTCTTTGCAGAAGCCAATCTCTCTCGAAAGGACAATTGAGACTGCGCATGAACATGAGGTCTTCACTCCAGCTGCAAATGGCGCTGCAGAGCAGGGGAGGGCTGTGTAGGTGGAGCTGGACGTACCCATGGGGAAGGGGGAGAAGGGCAGAGCCTCGTCTTGTGGCCTTGCCAAGAGCCTCTTGGTGATGTAGGGGTTGCTTGTGGAGAAGCGCTGCTTCACCCAGCACCTGAAACACCCACCATGGCTGACAGACAGTGAGTGAGCTCATTGGTTTTTTAGTAGTGTTTTGTTTTTGTTTTTGTTTTTTTTTCCTGAATGGGAGGCACAATCCTGAATTTATCCTTAAAAGTAAACAAATAAATATATTTCCAGTTTACTGTTCCAAATCAAGACAGAGAAAGCAACACATAGACTACGGAGAAAGCAACACATATACTACAGAGAAAGCAATACATAGACTACATGTGCATAGCTCTCCTTCAAGGAAACTTTTCCATTCTGGGCACCAACAGAGCCCGTGTACTTCAGCCATCTTCCCAGGCAGCATTTTTAATTAAAGCTGTAGCTTTTCCCAAGGAAGAATCCAGAAAATATCTGGATCTTTTCTTCCTTTCGTCAATCCTTTGCCCTAGGCAAGGAGATAATGAACTAGTCACTTCAAAATAGTGCTCACCGTGAGCTAATTTATTTTGTTATATTTTGGAGCTTGGGGGTTAGTACAGACTGGGGATTTCTCCAAGAAATGAGAGAGTACTTTGAGCTGACTGGAAAGGCAAGCTTGTTTTCTCCAACTATTTAGTTCTTAAGCAGAAGGAAAGGCATCAGGAGCACTGTAGCATTTAGTCAATATGCAGATGGAAAATGCAGAGGTGCGGTTGTGGTGTGCAGAGTCAACGTGATGTGTGCTCCCTCCTTTCTGCAAGAGGACCTCCTTGTCGAAGCAGCAATGAGTTGCAGCATGTGTGAGCTCGGCACAAGCAGCTGAAAAGGCTTCCCTTGCAAGCACCTCACAGGATATGTGGGAAGCAGAAATTCCTGTGGCTGTGCTGGACTTTCTCTCCTTGCTTGGCTACTTCCCCACCATTCAGGAGTAATTATCATCCCCCACACAGCCCATTATGGTGCAGAATTTTAAATCCAATCAAATTATTCCCCCGTCAAATTATTTCTCACTCCTAAGCTTCCTAAACTCTCATGATTTAAATTAGTTCCCATTGCCTCGTTTTCTTTGATGGCTGTGCTGGTGCAGAGGGGTCAGATGAAAAAATCTGGGAAAAGGGCAGGGGAGCCGAAGACCCTCCGATATCTTTGCCCATCAGGAAAGTTATTCAGGGCCTGAGACTTGCAGACTTTCAGTGGGCACTAAGCTGTGGCTGAGGCTGCTTCACATTTCTAGGAAATCATAAAAGGAAGGGGAAAACTGAGGGGGCTGAGGAGGTAAGAAGCAAACCAGCTCACACTGTTGCCAGTTACTGTATATGCTTGGACTAGATCTTCTCCACTTCTGAGTCAGGTGTGGCACCAGTAGGCATCCTCGTGTCACGCTGCTGGCATGAGAGGAGGAAGAAGATAACAGCATATTATTGTCTGCCTGCTGAAAGTAAAAGACCTGATAGCTGATTTCCAAGGGCTTTTTAAATACTTATGGCCTCCCGCTCAGCTTTCTGCTTGTTGAGCCAACAGTTGCAGCTTAGACCTGCCCTGCCCTTGCCGCAGGCTGGCATGGAGGACCAGGAGGGCATGAAGGGCAAGGCACTCCAGCCGTGGAGGGCAATGGGTTGGGGGTGGCTTCCTGACCACAGATCAGGGCCAGAAACAGGCCCTGATGGAGAGCAGGGCTCGTAGCTGGAAGAGCTTGTCTTGTCACCAGGTCCGGGAGAGATGCCCCCGGAGAGCACGGTTCATTTCCAGTTATGACTCAGAACTTCTGCTGAAGTTAGTGGGGTTCACAGCAGAGAGAGTGTTGTAATGTGACACTACCCAGGTACGTGATCTAAGCAGAAAGCAGACTGTGAAGACTGAATTCTGCTTTAGGAACTTCTTCAAATTTCAGCACTTCTATGGCTGATCCTTTTTCAGGTGGCTGCCATTTGTGGTTTTCACATGAAATTCAAGGGTATCTAGCCTCCAGTTTAGCAAGGTAGATGAACACATTTGCAGCATGACTTGCAGAGGACTGGTCAAGTGCTTAGAGTTACCTGTCCAGTTAAGTGGTCATGCTGATTTGAGACCTCAGTGGCTTTAGTTTCCTGCCTACTTGAAACCTTTCTTCCTCCTGGAGAAACAAGTACACTGAGTCACTGGCGAGGGCACTGCAGTATTGATTGCGTTAGAGGCACAGGCAGAGACAGCAAGTCACGTGAGGGATGTGTTGGTCCATGGGATGACAAGAGTTGCAGGACCGCAGCTGGGATGTGTATGTTTTAGCAAGGCACACAGGGGCATGAAGCCCCACCACGAAGCTCCCGGTGCATATGGAGCACTGCTGCTGCCTTTCTCTCAGCCCAGGATGTCAGAGCAGCTGTCCTGCCGAGCCAGTGAAGCCAGACTCGGCATGCGTTAGAGAGTATCACAAAGATGGAGAGAGGCTGTGCAGCTGTGGCGATATCCAAGCCCTTGGCAGAGGAGGAGGAACACGTTGCATGAGGATTGACAGGTCCGGAGCAAAGAAAAGGAGATGGAAATAATCTCTTGTAGGGTGAAGACTGTTACCTCATCTCAAATCTGTTTTGCTTGAAATTATTATTATTGATGAGCTAAACAGAAAACTGTTTTCTTCAGAAACTCATCTCAAGTTTAGCTTCGGATTTACAGACAGCAGGGAACTTTTCTGCTAATCAGAGTCTAGCATCAGGTGCGACTAGCAGAATTTCTATGCAGGATCTTTTAAGTAAAGGAGATCTTTTAAGAAAAAGCTGTACTACATTTGTGCCATTTTTACTGGCTCACATTTTTTGTATGTTATTTGAAAGTACATGAAACTCAGAGGGTGAGAGTAAACAGCAGGTGTCATCTGTGATCAATTCACTTCTGTTTTTTAGACTTGGGCACTTCTGGAGCTGAAACTTCAAGGAAAGCTCATAACGGGATGTAATCAAAGAAAGACATACAAATACTTGTAGGAATCTCATTAACAAAATGGCTTTATGAATTCTCTATTATTTGGTCTTGGAATATGGGGAGAGTTTCTGAAACCTAAGACAGTCTTCACTGTACTAACATTGATGTCAAACCTCCTAATGAATTCAGCTTGTCATTTCCATTCATTGATATTTTTCTTTAGACCCGTTCCTAAACTTTAGTCCCTTTCTTCACAGGAGGAAACAATATGTATACTAAGCACAAATTTGTATCTGCCATTGGACACATTTGTTTGTATCCCATCAGAACCAGATACAAAGAAATAATCTATTTCTATATTTAGTTTTATCTAACCTAATGCCTATATTTGTGCATTTCTTGATGGGCTCAACTACATTTTCCTACATTGTGATTCTCCTGTTGTATATTTATATCACCCTGCAGAGTTCCCATTAATACCACCAAACAGTCAACCTTGAGCAATTACAGTAACTGCACAGGACACAGCAAGGAAATCTCTCTATTTATAGTTTAGTAAATTGGAAACCTACATGGTAACACATGTTGTAATTCAACAGTGGATTTCTGAAAAAGCAAACAGCAAACCAGAGGAACTGAATCTAAAATTACATTGATTTTGGTTGAAGGGAAAATATGAAAGGATACGGAAATCAATGAAAGCCTGTCTGTTCACTGTAGGTAGACGTTAGTTTTGAAAAAAACATGCCAATAATTATATGACATGCTTTTTCTGAGTGGTGTATCATACTAGATATTGCCCCTTTTTATGCAGAACCAGTGGTGAGCTGAACGCAAATTCTCCATGTCTGTTCATAGAGGGATCAGCAGCTTGATTTAATAGACAACTACAAATGCTCCAGGTTTGACTTGGAGAAGTTTTCCAAACAGAGTCATTACTGTTGGGTAGTCAAGATGCTGCCAACTGTCCAGGGAGCTCACAATCGTCTTCTGTCAAGGAGACCAATATCTGCCCACGGCTCTGGGTAGATGTTCTCTCCTGGCTCTGGCGATGCCACCTGAGGATAACATTTATTCTGCTCATGGCTCTCCTGGGGCTTGCAGCCGCCCACCACCTGGAGGTATCTGTTTGTCTGCTCACCGCTCTGCTGTATCAGCTCTGCCTGATCTGCTCGGTGACTATTGGCTTATATTCATCCTTAAAAGCAAGATGATCCCACCAACACTTTTTTTCCTGAAACAGGTGAGGGAGCATTCACAAGGTCCCGTCCACTGGCAGAGCTGGGGCAGTTGGCAACCTCCAACACCGGTGTGGTGAAGGGGCAGCTGGGAATGGTACAGCTGTTTGCAAAGTAAATGTCTGTGTGCATAAATATCTATGTATGTATATATCTGTCTATCTTATGGCCTGAGCATTTCTCCTTTAGAAGATAAATGACTCTCAGTCTACAGTGAGCAGACTCACCTCTGTTAGCTAGCAAAGTGGCTGTTTCTGCCACAGTCAGAGGAAAACAATGTCCCTTTTTCTAAAAAAGTCCTCTTTGAAGTCAGTCCTCCATGGCACTGCAGAAGGGTTAAGGAGTGTATTCTGTTTTTCTAACACAAGACAAAGACTTCCCTGTATGAATGATACCCTCCCTGCCACCCCCCAAATGTCATTCTAAAGGGAAGTCTGAAGAATGAAAGGAGGACTGGGTTATTATTTTTAGCCTACCCATTTCCTCTGGTTGTACTATGAGTTGAAAACCTTCCTTTGTTATTTCAGTGCTGTAGGGTAACTAGTTTACTATAATTCTCCAAAAGAGAGAGATTTGCGGTCATACACGTTTATGACTACACTCAGGAAAACTTGCATGACCCAGAAATGTTTGCCAATATTTAAGGGGATTTGCTGAACATTAAGTGGATCACTATTACAATTTTGTGATGATTTTCTGCAGTCCAGATACTGCTTTTTATGCTGATTCTTGTAATAAGACATCTCTTCTTGCCTTCACCTCTTCTGTGGTATGCATAAACACTTATTTAGTGTACATGTTACCAATTACTTTGTTTTTACTCAATGATTAAATTAAGTTGGATGGATGCAGTAATATCTCATTTTACCATCAGATTAAGTCCTGCTTTTATTTTCATTCTCCATTCTAAGAGTGCTTGGTATACTTATTTTTGGCAGTACACTGAAACCTAAGTCAGTGTTACTTAGTTTATAACATATCCTTGATATATTCTGGTCCATTAAACAAAGGAATGTCTTCACAACCTCTTCCGTAGACAAATTATAGCACTATCTGAGTGTTTGCATTTGAAACATTCTTTAGCTGTAGCCCACGTAGGACATTCAGTTCCTCTGATCAGACTCCCGTGTGGGATCTGGGTAGCTACACCATAGTGGTTCATCCTGTGCTTCCTTTATGGAACAAGCTTGGTTTTGAACTTTACAAATGAAAGGTGCAAATCTGTGCTTTTCCTGTGCCTACTATCATTATCTTTGGCTTGCAAAAGGAGAAACAACCAAGAAGTGCCAAAAGTGGGGAAATTTGCTGGATGCCAAATGTATTACTGCCAAGGACCCAAATATGTAAAAAACAGACAATTGAATAGTCAAGGACATCTTTTCATAGCTCATATGAAAACCAATTATTCCAAATGACATAATTTTCCTATTATTAGGAGTTCGGTTTGTGTAAAATTGCATAAGAGTTGAAAATGTTGTTGCTACCCAACAACTACAGGACATATATAAAGATAAAAGAATCTTACTGTCTTTATAAAAATGTGTAATATCGGTACCTATATATTGAGATATATAAATATATGTCCTTATTATACATAGAAAAAAACTTACTTTTGACTAGCTGCTGGGGCTTTTCATTCTATTTCCATTCCTTTTCTAACAAACATACATCTTCTTACCCAGTGCAGGCAAGTTGCATTGGCATCCTTTTCAGAGGTCCACTTCCTCAAATGTGTTTAGGCAACTCTGATGTCAAAGGGAATCTGTTACCTAAAATATCACAAAGGAGCTGGGCATAAACTCCTTACAAAAAAAAATAGGGGATGAAGCCATGTAGCCGTGCTTCAACTCCGCTAAATTTGGTGGCATTCCTCCATTTACAAACAGCATAATTTGGTCTGATAACTATTTGCCATAGTTGGGGGGTGGGCGGAGAGAGCAAGCAGGGGTGGGGAAAAGCAGAGAACAAGAGCAGAGAGTCCTGGAATTCCAGAGAAAAGGGGAATCCATTCTTGGAGGACTGGAGAAAGCTGAAGCAGGAGTAGGAAGAAATCCCAGACATGGTCAAAGAAAAGTCCCTACAAGACTAAAGCTGAAAAATAAAATTTCAAATGTTAGCAATTACTTTCAAGATGTTATCAGCCATCGCTAGCGTGTTGTCATGGGGAGAAAAAGGCGTTACAGCATCAAAGGAAACAAGGAATGTAATGAAGAAAGAAATAAGAGGAGTAATTTGCATCTATTTGGTGGTACAATCTTCAGAGGCGCTTTTGTTAATTAGCAGGTTTGGGCTGTACGTATTAGAGTACTGAGAGGCTGGTGGAAGTCTCCAGAGATGTTCCGAGGCAGTAGTTTGGATGGTCACAGAACATTTCTATAGCCACACAATTTATCAACAAAATGAGTTATTTTTCCTTCATCACTTGAAACTTGACAGTCAGAAGGGAAAAAGACCAACCTCTTGCAGGAGCCTGTTTCTGTGAGCAAACATAATACTGAAAAGCTTGTCTTTTCTTCCAGAACTTTTAGTAAGATGATGGTAATGGCATATTCCCTCTGTCCACTGGGGTGTGACTATATTTGAGTTTACCCAGTCTTAGTGGTGACCATTTGTTCTTTTCTTGTATTGTGGGTTTTATTCCTTTCTTATTGTACTTTTGTGAGTGTTCATAGGTCTAGAGATCTGTTCTGAAATAAGTAAATGAATAAAAAAATACATAAAGGGACAGAGAGAGTAATCCCCTGCTCCACTGAAGTCAATGGAGACAGAACAGCAAGCAAATTTAGCACGCTTTCTGGTAGTGTTTATAACTTTAGCTGTTACTTAGGTGGATGTTTATTTATCATTATCATCTAAAATTTCCAATGCCAAAAGCTGAGCACCTAAGCCTGTACATTTCATGAATCCAAAAAAAAGTCTGTGATTTTTAGAGGCTTCTTTACATGTATCAGTTCCTCAGAAGCTGAGGTTTGAGTGGAACCTCATTTGTTTTTCTATATACCCTTTTTTAAACCATAGACATAGAACTTTTCTTCCCTTGTATAGGGGCTTCCCCAGCCTGAATGCTTTTTCCATCCTTTCTACCTTTTATTTCCTTCATCTGGGACTTTCTCTGGTCCCCAGGTTCTCCTTTGCCTGGATGTGTCTCCTGCTTCAGAATATGCCATGTCTCTGCCCCTTCCCGGTGCGCCCAGCTCCATTCATTAGGTCGATAATTGCCTGCAACTATTTCACCTGGAAACAATACTTTCTTCCAGTCCAATCTCTTATCCCTGCTGGAGTCAAATTGAGTCACAGGGTCTAAAATTATCCCCGAGGACAATGCCATGGAGATAAATACAGTGGATTTAACTCTGTGTTTTCCTTATATTTCAAAATTATATTTTTTTTTTAAATTTCAGCCTAGACATATATGTTTTCAAAACATATTTGCATTGAAAAGTATGAAGGGAAGAGCTCATTCATTCCTTCAACTAATACCTATTCTTTTCACACGGCAGCTGTACCAAATACAAAAATCTTTTTTTTTTTTTAATCAAAACAAGCAGACTGCATTCACAGCTTACTTGCTTTTCCCCTCATTACCGATCTTTTTCTGTAACCATGGATCTATCTGTAATGCCATGTTCTATCTGTAATGCCATGTTTTGTGTTTAGTAAACTTTGTGTTGCTGAAAAAGCTCTGACCAAACCTGCCTGGGCGTCTTGGCTGAAGATCGTTCAAAGGACGTGGCAGAAACAAAGAAGTGTTTCCACCATTCCATAAATAAACCTTCCTAAGTGTAAATTGTGACCATTCCTCTCTCAATCTGAACACTTCAGGCTTTTCAGAAAGCTGCTTTTATGTAAGATTAGAGAGCTGTCTCCATGACATGAGGCTCTGCTTTTCTTCACCATTAGTTGGGCGTTAGTTGTTCTGGCTGTAAATAGACAGGCACAGATGGTACCACGACTCTCCGAGCCTCCACACATCTTGCACTGCAGGGATTTTTGTTATTCTCGTTATCTCTCTAGCAGCTCCTACTCTTTCCTAACAGTTTATTGAGAAGAAAAAGGGAAGGCTGAAGAACAATCAGTCCCCTTCCTCTCTGGGATTGCTGAAGGCTTTAGGCAGGACAGCAGCGTTCATTTTGACTTTTTTCTTTGCTAGGGGAACCTGGCCATGGGCTCATCAATGAAGCAAAATTTCTGCCAGCCTCAGCAGGTGAAGTCAGTCCTCCCCGAGACGGCTGAGCAGAACTAGATGCCCCAACAGCATTAAACTGCGAGACTTGAATGGCACATCCTCCCTCAGTGCCTGCAGCTCTGACCACCGCACTGAAAGAACCATGACAGAAAAAAGAGAAGCTGATACCTTGAAAGACTGCCTTGGCACACAGGAATAGTGTTTGCAGGAAAACAGGTTGGCAACACTGAATCTGGAGAGGACATGGATTAGAAGGACATGACAGAGTCGTATCAACCCCCTCCCCACGCACATTGTGGAGAAGGTGAAATGGGTGCTGCTCTCTAGTCTGTCATACAACAGAAGAACAAGATGTAGACTTAAAGGCAACAAATTGAAATCTGGTAAAAGGAAGTCATTTTATAGAGAGTACAGTTAACCTCCTGCAATAACCATTGAAGACAAAAACTTAGCGAGGCTATAAAAAGGATTAGATGTTTGTATAAATTATTAAAGTATTCATTTAATATTTTCTCTATCCCATCTAATGTAAGGTAATAAGCTTCTGTATCTCTAGAGAAGCCAAGTTACTAGCGTAAGGATAAGAAGTAGTCTCCCTTCCCTGCTAGCAGGCAAGTCTCCTATTTGTTCACTATTTGGTTTTTCATCATCTTCGTCTACAGTCTTGGGGAATGGAAGAATCAGTGACATGGTAACTGGTGGACCCTTCACCTGCTCCTTGACAGCAGTTCCTGCATTTTCACCTATGAAGCTACTAACAAGAAGAAAACTGGTAAAGGTTAGCCAGCGTGTTCATGAATAGCTCACCTTGCTCCTGGGCTTCAGACTGTTTGTATAAACCTGTGTAACATTTTTTGGGGGGACTAAGCTTTTTCAGATACACTAATGCCAAAGCAGTAGACAGAGGAGCAACATCTGTAGGTGTAGACCAAATCCCTCTTTTCCTTTTTTTTTTTTTTTTTTCCTGAAGAAAGACATCGAAATAGCAGCAATGCAGCTGCGAGCTGGCTGTGGTGAAATACAAGCCCAGTCCGCTGGGTTTCATGGTCAGGGGGTAATTTCCTTCCTCATCATCCATCTCTTTTGTATGAGTCCAAACTCGTCCACCAGAGCCCCGCAATGATACAGCTTATCTTTATACAGCTACTGCTGCAAAACAAAAAAGCCCTCCTCTTACAGGGAGGTACGCCCATGTACACCAGCCACGGGTGGTCCCCAGAGACCTGTGGGCAAGTAGGAGCGGTGACAGCGGGTGCCCCCCATGGACCCAGACCCCCTTCCCCAAGGCTTCTCCTCCCTGCTGCTCTGCCCCGCTCTGGGGAGTTTATCTACACCTGTATTTATCGCCCCATCACGGGCCCTATCTTAATCAAGACTGCAATATCCTGTAACAGGGGATAGGCTTGCAGGAGAGGGGAGTGTGATGAAAATATTGCCAGAAGGAACATCACAGCTCACCTCTTTTTTAATGAAAGGTTTGACTGAGAACAGTCCATCAAAAGAGCTAGACACCTAAGTGATAGGTGCATTTCCTAGAATTGCAGTGTTTCAACAGGAAAAACAAAAAGCACCTTAACATTAAATAGGAGCTGTGACTGTCATCTAGAAATAAATCTATGACAATCTGAAGAGGAAACAGTTGAAGACCCGAAAAGCCTGATGAGATTATAAATAATATCATATATTGCATTACACAGTGCTCACACAATTCGTGTTTCCTCAGCTATTCAGTGTAGACTGCTGTCCGGTCATCCCTTATCTGTTGCAGACTTTGGCTATCTCTTAGCTCTCCCATAAATGAGACAGTTTGGACACCAACATGTAGAAATGGGAGGTGTCTCATTTCTCTGCGGGTGCCAATGTACGTGGCAAATCTGGGTGAAATCCTGACTGCCTGAATGGTCCGGGATATGCCAGCGTGGGTTGGAAAAGGCAAGTAGAGATGCAGTTCTTCTTTGCAAATGTGAAGACAAATAAATATATAATTCACTTGACCAAGTCTGTGGCGATGGCTTTGCGGTCTACGGAGCAGTCATGCTGGTAGTTGGTTTGTTCAGGCTTTTCCTCCTGGAGACTGTGCAGCCACTCCCAGGGAAGCTTGCAGCCGTCCTGCTGCAGAACGTGGGAGATGGTCGATGCCTCAGTGCTTAGTGCCTTCCAATTAAGACCAGCTGCATTCCTAGAACACGTGCACTGGCTGGACACACGTGATTAGGATCAATACAGAGCTGCAGAGGGAAATTTGTGGACGTCAGCATCCAGTGTCATCTAAAAGTAACACTTGCAGATCTATGAGACACTCTCTTGCTCACCTGTTTGTCTCACCAGCATGTCCTAGCTTGCCTTTCACAGTGGACTCTGTTGGGAGAAAAAAGCCTGTCGTCTACCATGCAGCACCACAACAGGGAGGGCCCCCGAAGAGGTTCACTTTGGAGGCTGCAATGGAGGTCTTTAATAATATTCCCGGCTTTTTTTCTGATTTCTGCCACTGAACACCGGGTTCTGCCGATGAATAGAGCAGAGCTTTACAGCCGGATACCCGTCTGCCACTTAAACCCCAATGCTTTGCCGCTGAAGTGAGCTGCTTGCAGGAGTTGCTAGGTAACTGTAACCTGCTCATAGCTTATGCGAGCGAGCGAGATGCTTCTGATGATGTCACGCTTCAGATTTGTATTTCATCTCTTAAAAAGAGTTTTCTCTCCGTTTCGACAAGAACAGGTGCGTGGGGGAGTTCTTCAGTGAGGCAGAACTTCCCTGCTCCATCGTGCTTATGCAGCTTAATTTCACTCTTGCAAAGCACTGTAATAAAGCAAAATTGGCCAGGGCTTCTCAAAGTGTGGTTTTAGGGAGAACTTTTAGCTGTTCAGGCCTCTTATTTCTTCTAGACACTGATTCAAGGGCTAACTCCTTGGAAACACAGACATCTTCATCAGCTGCTCCGCTGCCTGTATCTGAACACAATGATGGCTTACTCAGTAGAAAGATAATGGAAGTTCTGTGACTATGCTTTTCAAGAACACAAAAATACAAATATTACGTGTCAGAAATGGACTGAAGCTGGGAGTTATGCCCCTTTCAATACTAACTACGTGCCCAACTTTAATATTTATTGGTGAGAGTCTATTTACGCCAATGTGTAATATTACGAGTGTGTGTAGCACTTCTTCAACAAGGCAGATGAGTAAAGCTTCTCAAACAAGATGCTTTCAACATGCTGTGGTGAGTATAGGATGGACAAGCAGGACATCACAGAGTTGTGGGGAATCAAGCAAGCTTGGTCTCAAGAGACCTCAGCCCTAAACCCGGGCCGAACAAAGCCTGCAAGCTGCGTGCGTCCTCATTCCTGAGCCCTGAATGGATGCATGCTCAAAGCATGGTGTGTCTGAAGGCTTTCTAGGTGGCTTTCTGCCCGTATGGGAAGTCAGGGCATGAAGGCAGGTGACTGGCCACGGGTGTGTGTGTTTGACTCCCACTGGTGCTCTGCAGATGTATTTGTCGTTTTTCCTGGTTTCTTCTTGCAGCCTGGCCTATCTGTTTCTCGCCGAAAGCCATCATTTTGCTTGGAGGTCCTCTGTTGGGTTGGAGGGTGTGCTGTCACCTCTGAACAGGCTGGTCTTGTTGTCTTCTGGTCTTTTCCTTCACTAGCCACCATGTGCATTGGCACCAGCAGGAGCATCACGCTGCAGTAGTAGCTGGTGCAAGCAAGGAGAAATCAAACCCTTTGTCTCCTGTCCCCACACTTGTAACACTTGTGCATCCTCTGGGAGCCACTGCCTTCATCCCCGACACTCCTAACTCTATCTACTGGTTGTTCTCTCCCTGTTTGCCTGTCTGATTTGATCTTCTTTTTCCTTACCACTGCCTCTCGCTGTCCTTCTCCCCCACACTCTTCCCCGCGTGTGCGAATTCCTAATCAGCGCAGAGCGCAGGTCCCAGGCGTGTGCTGTGCCGGGCTGCTGCGGCAATTAGCGAACGTTTGGAGAGTGCTGAGCAGCACAGTCTCCAGCCTGCTATTTTAAGATGCACAGTCTTGATCACATATACCGGTCTACCTGGCAGGGAAGGAACCGAGGCAGAGCATACAGCTGACGTTCCCTGGGCTCCGGACGAGTGCCGGTGTTAAATGTGCTGTTTAGCACAGGAAGACCATTTTCTGCAGAGAGGAAGCGAGCGGGCGCTCATTAGGACCGGCACAGTCCAGTGGGAAAGATGACATGCCCCGCTGTCAGCAAGTGCCTTGGTATCGTCACCTATTCGGGGTGATTAGACAAGACCCCCCCCCCCCCCTCCAAGATGAACTGTAGGAAACCTTTCTGCTTTGTGTCACTTCCACAGAAATCATGGGGACGATTTGCATAAATATGCAAGTGGTAATCAAACCTGGGGAGTTCAGCTGGTTTATGGTACATTTTTTTTGTACCTGCTGTGCATACAAAGCGATGAGATTTTTCACTCTGTTGAAACTGCACGAGGTCACCGAACTGAGCAGGGACCAAAGTAACAGAAAGCACATTTTGATGCCCCGCTTCTCGGTATGGTACCTCTCCTGGGATGTAATACAGTTACTGTCATGGCCAAAAGGTGCAGCAGATCTGCTGGTCCTCTAGTAATGGTCCTGTTCTTCTGCCTGCAATTTTCTAACTAGTTGAAAGCAATAAGTAAAAAAGGACGATTACAATTGCTGATCCCGGTAGGAGACTTTTCTTTCATGTATATTTTACATACCGAGACACTCTGCTAAATCTAATTTATGAGCAAGAAAGAGCCTATGAAGAATTAAGTGACTGAGATTCCTCACTCTTGACGTTTTCATTTTGTTTTCTGCTTGATGCCCTGCTTGTTCTGATGTTCAGACCAGAGATTAACACACCCTCCACAAAGCTTCCCGGTATTTTATAGAAAGTACTGAAGGCTTTTGTGTGGGTGTCCAACAATGGCAGAGCAGAGGGCTTCAGAGTTTTACAGAATGATCAAATATATAACTTCAGCCATGTCAGTTCGCGTATCATTAAAACTGGGAACTAACGATTTGATGATTTTTCAGAAGTGAAGTAAATGAAGACCAGTGTAAGAGCTGAACCAAAATGAGGATTTAAGTATCATTCTCTTAATTACCTGACACACTCCTGCCATTTTTGTTTTAATAAATTACTTAAGCGCCAGCCAAAAGAAAGTCAATTACCTAGAAATATGGTAATCATTTACTGACTTGTCTAGAAAACCAGCACTTCCCAGTTACACAGTGAAATATTTATGACTTATGACTAGTGGTGATACATTCTCAAGGCGGATGATCAGATTGTACATAAAACAAATCATGCATCGGTAGTTTAGGAAGGTGTCATTAAAGTCCACAGTTTTGAGGCGTTCTTAACTTTCTGATGCAATCACTTTGAGGAATGAAGTTTTTCATTGCTCGGTCTCTCCCGAAGATGATTCCTTTTAGATATTCATAATCTTTCTCGCTTCATATCTATGTTTGAAGAACGCATTATATCAGCATGCTGTTTCGTATGATTAACAGTGGGATCTGCTGATGAAAAAAGTATGGTGATACAGGATAAGGTTGTAACTCGACATTTCAAACATTAAGGGCCAACAATAAATGCTTCACTGTGCAACTTGATGATGGCGATCTGATATATCCACAGAGGGAAAACATTATTCGTTAAAGACAAATTTTTATGCTATGTTGGTTTGAATAATCTGATTTTTCTAAACAAGTGGCATGGTAATAAATGCTTAATAAAATACTGCAGAAGTTATAAGCAGTGTTTTTAAGAGTATCCTTTCTTGGAATTAAATTTTTCTCCCAAATTTCGTATTCTATTCTCATCTCCTCATACAGAGACGGCTTATAGAAAGAGTTATGATTTTTTATGCTCTAAGGAAAACAGCTCACCAGGATGAAGGCATATTAGGTTTTTCATAGTGCAATTTGTGTTTACACTGTGACAGTTAGTTACATCGGTTTTGTAGGAAAAACCATGTCTGCTCTGGCCCATACGGCACAGTTTTCAGCATTTCCGTGGCGGCTGTCCCCTGGTGCTGAGGACTGGGGTGAAATCACCTCAGGTGGGGAACGGTTTGGCCCTGCTCTGTTCACATCCGATGAGGAGGCTGGAAGCAAGATGAAAGATGCTTCTCCCCAGCCTGCAAGTTACGTGGATGCTTTTCACCACAGAAAAATGACGCCATGGAATTAAAACAAAAGCAAGTGCCCTTCATCTCAGCTCCAAACATTGTTCACGGCTGTTTATTCAATAGCAGAGCTCTTCCAAACAAAGGCTTTCTGTAGGGGCAGCTGTCCCCGTCCCCCCCCCGCCCCCAGTACACATTCCTCCAGGGAGCTGCAAAGCGGTGGCAACCAGGAGGTCCCCCTGAAGACACCAACAGCCACCACCCAGGGCTGAGGGACATGCTCCCAAGTGCCCTCCACAAAGGCACGCCACCGTGCCGCCACTGCTGCTTGAGGCCAGAGCTGCTGCTCAAGTTGGTTACGGCCTCCGAGGAAAGTGATGATCCGTTGCATTTTATTTTTATACCCTGAGCTTTCATCTTTACACTGATAAAAGAACAGCTGCCTCTAATCTCGCTTCTAAATCCTGGGCTTGGTATGGTGACCTCTCCGGCACCGTGGATGCTATCCTTGACTGGCCAATGACACTCAAATGCCAGCTATTAACCTCACGGCAACTATGCTCGGCATTACTTGCGGGTCTTTTTTTGCAGCCTGCTTAATTTTCGCAGTCGCAGTTGGGTCTCGGGAGTCTGAGAAAAACTCTGCAGTCACTCCTCTTGCTAAACATTGGGATTCACTCACCAGCGGCGTGAGGAGGGTTGTTGGGGGCTGCTTTGACACCAAACGTTTCAATTCCAGAGACTGTCCCACAGTGATGCAAACTGCCAGGGGAATTTAAGCACGGATCATTAATGCAGAGTAAGGTAACCCCTGGACTAGCTGAGCTGCTATTGCTGCAGGAAGAGTGCCTTGTAATATCTCATTTATGTAGGAGCAGTGAGGCACTCTGGCCTCGGAAGCGCCATGGCTTGAGTTCACCATTTCCATAAAAAAGATGAGGGCACGAGGCTTTTCGGCAGGGAGGCAAAATGCAGCCCTTCCCGCCATGGATGAGACTCGGCAGAGGCCATAGAGGTGGGGAGGTCTGCTCTGCCTACGCATAGTTCTGGTCTGTCAAAGAAAATAGTCTCCATATGCATCACCTTGGTGTATTTCTGCCTTTTGGAAAGTAAAGAGGGGACCTTTATTTCAAATGAGTGCAAGAATGTGGAAATGGATCTATCATGTGTGGATAGGGGAAGAGCTCAATGCGGGTGAAAGAAAAATTATTTCTGTCTTCCCTGAGATTGGTAGGAATTCGTATTTTTAAGCATGAATCTCTCTTCTCAATGTCTTCTATGACCAGGATATCTCACATTTTAAGTATGAAAAGGCATTCCCCTTCTTTTTGCTAACTTTTACCAAAAGTGAAGAATTCCTTCCTAAAACTTGCCCGCCACATAATTCTGTGTGGGTCAGTGGAGGCAACGCTGAGTAAAGCCAACTCCATTGGAGGACAAACGAATGCCTGGGAAGGAGGCAGGAGGAAAGTATAGAGCAAGTGTGATACGAGAGGCTGGAAAGAGGTCATTTGCTCTTTTTGTCACAAAGAGGTGTTTTATAAAGGGTTTTGCAGTTGGTGGTTTTCATTTAGACAATTTAGACATTTAGACAATCATTCTATCACCCTCCCCACCTGGGAGGGGGAATTGGGAAAAACAAGGAAACACGGCAGCTGAAGTACAAACAGATTTAATAGAATAAGATTAGATAATTAACATTAACAGCACTAAAGAACTGATATTAATCCCGACACCAATACAGAATATGCAAAGTTTATACTCAGCCAATTATATCCATAGGAAGCTGTGCACTCCCAGCAGTGGACAGCAAATGTCAGACACCGCGAGCGCTATGGCTTCAGGAGGAAGGGAAGGCCTCAGGAGTCCGGCATCAGGACATGAAGTTCTCAGGATGGCAGCCATCAAGGGAGAGAGAGAACTTCGCAGCAAACTTTCTAATTTATAGAGAATGTGACATTGCTGGTATGAAATAATCCTGTTGGGCAGGTTGGGTCAAGTGCCCGGGTCTCGCTCCTCCTCATCCCCGTACCTGGCTAGCTCGAAAACACTGAGACCTTGAGACCCACACACCATAGCTGGCTGTAGAGTAAATATTTTCACAAATTCAGACACCGGAGTCTTCTAAAAGTGCAGTTTTCCCAAGTATTAGAAGAGAAATTAGTCCTGTGTCGCTCAAACCAGGACACCAGGTAAGATTTAATACATATTCTTTGTGATGGTGATGAATTGCATTGGTCAGAAGAGATACTTTTCCATATATGCAATACAGAAGGCTCAGATGGAATATTTTCTGTTAAAGTGACTGGAGTAGTACTAAAGGTGCAAGCTGACAGTGTGCCTTCAGCGCTAGGGGTTTGTTGACTTAATATTCCTCTTCCAGGAAAGGTGGCGGGCCGAATGAAGACCAGGCATCCTCTGTGTTCCTGGCTGTGGGCTGTGGTTTGCTCAGGCACTGAGGGATTATTCTCCTGTGTCTCTTTGCCCAGGCTTGACCCCACGGGGAATACAGTATGTTAAAATGTGAGATATCTTGATCGTAGAAAACAATGAGAAAAGAGATTCATGCTTAAAAATATGAATTCTTCTCCTGTCCTAGATTCACCAGCCTTCTTGTCTGAGCCCATAGCCAAAACTGCTGAACGCCAGCAATTCATTTTAAGATGGTTCTTTTATATAAACAAATGTATGCATAGATGTACACAGGGAGACATCTACAAACGTTTGTAATTCACTGTAGTGACAGAGGACATAACTCAAATGGTATGAGGGATGTTGAAATTGTTTTGCAGAGAAAGGTGCAATAACTTCAGCCTCATACAATTCCTACATATTCCACATGGTCTCCGTTGTTGTTTAGTAACTCACAATATGAATAATTTTAAAAAGTTGTAAAAAAAAAAGCTGTTTATTTCCTTTATCTGACTACATAACAGAAATGATAGCAGCTTGTAACCCATGCACAAGCAGGGCACCACTGCATTCCTGGTAGCGTAGCCCTGAGATGCCTGGCTTTCCTCAGGGACGTGCTCCAGTGATTCATCCACTGTGTTCAGTCCATCCAACCTCCCTTCTCTCCCAGAGTCATTAGCCTTTCTGCTCTATTACAGGCACAGAAGAACCTTCCACCCACCTACGCTAAACCTAAAAAAGCCAACAGAGACTTTGGGTCATGTATTATCTGTGCTGAATATACCGATTTGCATAAATATAGATTAGTTTTATTTCCTCTGCCATCAGAGTGTGCTGTCAAAAGTTTTTAATATTTATCATGCGTGTACTGGGAGCAGTCCTGCTCACCTGTGGTATCTCAAACACCTCTTGCTTTCCAGGATGGGAAAGGATACAGTGCAGAGCAACTAAGGAAGAAAAGTCTTGGGCCCCTTCCACTAAACGAAGGCTGGATGAAAAGGGCAGATGCCCAATCTGCTGAAATGGAGACAGGAAAAGAAGTGAAGCTTTCCCTCTGTCACTCTGTGTGGAGTTCTGTACGGAAAAAGGTCTCGGTGCTTCCTGGCAGAGTTTTGGGGCTTCTGTCTTGACCTTCCTTTTTTCAGTCTGCGCAGATTATTTTTCTTTAGACTTAAACAGTGAGGGAGGGTGGGAAGGGCAGATGGAGATGGGGAAAAAAAAATAGAAGAGAGGCAAAAACCAAAATCACTGAGTTTTATTATTCTTTGCTCATGGACTTTGTCTAGATTCTAGAATTACCTTAGGATTGAGTCTTTTTAGAGATACGAAGAATATCTACCTCAGACACAATTTAATCTTTTTTCCCTTTTTATTGTACTAGTAAATCCCCCCACATACCTTCCACTGAAAAGCAGATCACTTTGAAATACATCACCTGGGCTAATTCTTTGTTTTCAACTGCACTGGTCATGCTTGGGTACTCTTGGTTCCCACTCTTCACAAGTTTGTAGTTATCAAGCAATATTAAAGGCAAATACAAAAGCCTTTTACAGCAGCATTATAGTCCTGATCTCTCAGGACAGTTAAAATCTCAGTTTTATTTCTCTGCTACTTTTTTTTTCTCAACTTGTTTGTACAATTTATTTATTTTTTCCAACAATGTCCTTACATAGCGAAGGCTAATCTGAGAGACTTTGGTTCATCAGGCTTTGCCTTTCAGTAGTGATCATGTCCTATTAGAGCTGTAGTGTTTCCCTCTGGTTGTTTGTGTGCCCATCTATGAAAGCTCGTAGCTGGTCCACTCAGCTTGAACAAGGAGAAAGTTGACAGGAGGCCCTTCAAGACCCTGCTTTTTTGTTCACTGGCTTGCAACCTGCTTCTGAGCTAGTAAGTCCCCAAAAAAGTAATAGCTTTTATTTTGTCTTATTACTGTAGCGGTTCAAGAAGGGAAAGAAACCAGAGGGCATCGAACTATGCCAGCAAAGAAACGTCTCCGTGATTACTGAGCAACTTGTTCATTAATTCTCAGTTCAAAACAATGTTTTCCTTTCCCAATTTTGCTTCTGCAGCCACAACTAGCTTGAGAAAGATTAAGCTGTTTATGTGCAATTTAAAATGGATGTCCGAGACATTGCTTTTTTAAATAATTGTTTTGTATTGCTGACTGATTTCCTACTAAACAGGCACAGTTCCTTAAATGATGCTGCGATATTCACACTTTGTCTTCTGTTCAGTTCCAGGAAATTTGTCTCATGAGGATTAGACATGCTGCCATCTGCAATACAGACATTTCTATCAGCGGATATGACCAGGAAAACCTACTGTTTGTGAGTAATTTCTTCTAAAAATAAGCACTGTCTCTTAAGAGAAAGGGGAGAGTGACACGTACATTTAAAACTATTCTTCTAGTTAGTAGCAGAAAATAACCCACATCTGTGACTATTTTGTAAGGCAAATACCATGGGCCTGGAGCGGGGTGCTAATCCCCTCCCAGCCCAAATGCAGCTTTTGAACCTCCATCCCACAACAGTGCTGGGACCATCGGCTGGAGACTTTGAAAGGATTTGAGGGTCTCCAGCCGATGGTCCCAGCTCCATTCACCTCTGGGCTGGGGGGGTGGGGTGGTGGGTGAGCCTCCCTTTTGGTGGAGAGGAGCTGCAATAGCAAGGGGCAGGGGAATGGCATGGACACCCAAGCTACTGAGATGGGAAGGAAAAGCTAGTATGGGTCAGATTAAGGGGCAGGATCAGACCTTCTCCTTATCCTGTAAGACCAACCTGGGCAGGTACCGAAGCCTCCATACATCCTCTGAATGGCACAACAGACTTTCTTTTGCAAACCACTAACCAAGAGAGTAAATCAGAGCTTATCATCAGTAAAGTAACATACAACAGCTCTTCTTGTCTCTCTCTTAGCACTAGGTCTTTTGTGCCACCAAGAGACAATTAAATTGACACCAACTTCTTAATATACTTGCTCTAATGACAGGACTTCTGTCACTCCTAGCTGAACCCCTGCTTTAGCTTCAGACAGGGCCGTTACCTTTGTAAATATTGCTTGGGCAATAATGCATTAGGCACAAACAGTAACTGCCAGTTATCATCCTTTCCCTCAAACCTGCAAGGGCGGGAGATTTTTGTCCCTTCCATTAGAGACTGGCCTTAAAAAGATCACTGATTCAGTCTCTGGCACAACTGAGAGGGCAGAGACCTGTGGCCAGGAGGCAGGGGGCAGAAATGGGGCAGGAAAGGCAATAAAAAGGTCAACTAGTTATAATTTGTGAAAATGATAATGAGTAATGATAATGAGTAAATAGCCCATCATTTAACCCCCTACTTCTACCGTCGTACTTAGTCATTAAGTCTCAGTGTGAAAAATGAATGAAAGCCTTCCTTTGCAGAAGTGCCTACATTCTGGTTTGTCTGAGGGAAACAACTTGAGAGGTTTCTTTAAGGCTTCTGTTTGGTTTTAAGGCAGGGCCAAACTTGTCTCTAAAGTTTATGGCTTTCTTATAGGGGCATCAGAAACATCTGGCAACTCGGACTTCCAGATCAGAGAAATAATCACTACTGACACTGAAAACAGAGAAAACATCTTCCCATGCCCTACGTCTCCCTGTTCCATTGGCAAGAGCTCAAGGACAGTCCATTGCCCACCCTTGGTCAGGAGTCAGCGGGGCATTTCTGGAGTCTTGTATTTCACAAAGTCCATGGAAGAAAAATAATCTTCTTGTAGTCTTAGCTAATGGGATGAACACAACGTGAAGCACTCCTCTGCTTTCTGAGAGCAGGACATATACAGACAGAATCAATCTCCATCTTCCAAATTGTCCTTCTTACCCATACATGTCTCCTAGAGCCAATCTAGTCAACAGGAAGGGAAAAGTTTTCACACCAGGACTCTGAGCAAAGCAGAACAGAGTTTGCTGAGTGGAGGCAACCACAGAGCCAGCTGAGGCACAGCATCCTCTGTCCACCAATTCCACTGATGAATGGGCTTCAGGGGCACTTTTTATTGGGTACAAGCATGACATGGCAGGATCTGAGCTTTTAAATTAGTCTAGTTTCAGATAGTTTTGGTCTGGGTTGTTTTTTGTGACTTCCCCAAGCTACAAAGGATGTGAAAGGAACAGAAACTTAGCTGCTGGCATAGTCTGGAGAGCACATGCAAGATGCAATATGGGAGAGAGTTAGGAGGAATTTGTGGAAATGTAGCAGAAGAAAATTACAGCTGGTTGTCCAAAAAGACTTTCTTTACAAAGTGATGATCTAATCAAAGAAAACGGTAAGAAATCCCAGCCACTCGGACAACTACAATTACTCTGGGTGAAGAGAGAAACAGTCAGCATTGGCTGGACCTCAGACCATTCCTCTCCCCCAGACCAGCAGCTCTTCCTAAATATTTTTACAGCACAGCTCGCTAGGCAGCCTGCAGGCTGAGGCCAGTTGTGTGGCCATTTCTGTCCCCAGTGGCCTGGTCCACTGCAGCCCATGCAAATCAGTGAGAAATGTTCTCACGAGAGCCTGGGGTCTCGAAAAAAGCCCTGAAATATAGCAGATAAATCAGCAGCAGTGTTGGCATTGCATAAAGGGCAGGGTGAATAATAATAGCAACAAAGAACTCCCAGCATCCAGAAAGCACGGCAGAGGTTAGGCTCTGCCACCAAGACAGTTGTTCAGGAGAGATTTAAATGTTTTGAAGGAAAGCTCAGCAGAGCAATTGCGCAGGGAGCTACTAAAAGGCTGTGGTTCAGCCGCAGCCCCCGGGTGCTGGGTGCTGGCTGAGGATGCTGCCACAGAGCACAGCCTCTTCAGCACCTATAGAATCATAGAATGGTTTAGGTTGGAAGGGACCTTAAAGACCATCTAGTTCCAACCTCCCTGCCATGGGCAGGAACACCTCCCACTAGACCAGGTTGCTCAATGCCCCATCCAGCCTGGCCTTGAAGAACACGCTTCTCCACGTGTTTCCAGGCATGCACGTCCCATAGCCCACCACTCTGTTGCAGGTGATTCAGTCCATACTGACAGGCTGTGAAAACTGAAGTCTGCTCCTCAGCAACCTGTTAAAAGGTGCCTCTGGCAACCTGCCCTCTGGCCAGCTCTTTGCTCCCCTCTCCCACAGCCACCTCAGCCATTTTCAACTCAGTGAGCGGCTCCTTTTCCAATGGAAATTCAAGCCTGGAGCTGGAAGCTGCCACCATCCAACTTCACCCTCCATACTCCTGTTGCAGCACGTTGCTGGAACTTCCCTTGCAGACCCCAGCCACGTTCCCACTGGACACTGCATTCCCAGCAAATTCTCCCTGCATCCCTTCAGAGAAGCCTTAGGGGAACACATTACCCCAGCTATCTTCACTGTGCGCTGGTGCTTTGGCGTCTGGATAGACTGCAGTATTCTCTAATGTGTCTGTTCTTCAAGGGATTATTTTCGAATTTCTTCAACAATTAATTCTTGGTCTGTACCCTGACTCACTGAGTGCTGTACTTCTCTTAAGTAATGCATGCTAATGATCATCTGCTCTGGATTTCATAGCTAGTAGTGGTGAAAGATGAAAGCCCAATATTGCCTATTATACTGAGCCTACAGTCAGATATTAAAAAAATCCAAAACCTCCAGGATGACATCTGTTGTAGCCAAAGTTCATACATTCCTTCATGAAAATTCAGCTACATTAAAAAAAAAAAAAGAGGCTTTGCAATAGATGGATGATTCATGCTTAAATACACAGCTGAATGCCACTCAAAATCCTGTCTTTTCCCTAGTCCTTGCTGTTTTGTGAGTCCAGCCAGGGAGGAACTATGATCAGTGCTAACAAATCTCCATTTTCTCACCTTGCCCTTCAACATTTCATCAGAGATAACAGTAAAATCTGGTGCTCTTTTGACATCACGCAAATAGCATTCCCTGGCTCTCTTCTCCTCTCCCCAGCCTGCTTTATCTTTCACTGCTCAGCAAATCTTCGCATGAAGCTAATGTTTAGCTGGAAAAATGAAGTGTATAGAGGATATGCACAAATACGGAAAGTAGCAGGACTGTCACCGAATGGCCCTTCTCAGAGAAATTGGCCCCATTTCAGTGGTTAGTGAACAGCTGCCTCCCAGCTGACATTTATCAGCTAAAGACAAGGTGATACATCTAGCAAAAGCGATAGCTGTGAAAACTGGAGGGCTTCTTTCTGGCTGTACTCTGGAATTGCCCGAGCCTGGGCATTTACATCCCAGTGAAGGATGCGTATGAGTAGCAGACCTGCTCCCAGCAGCTCCCACTGGGAAGAAACAGGCCCCTGCAGTGAAGGGATGATGCCGCTGAGTGCCAACCAGTAGAAAAAAGCAAAGCTGAAGCCCTGAGACAAGCGCCCAGATTGACGTCTGGCACAGTCTCCCGTATCCCTGAGCTGCAGAAGTAGGTCAGAAACTTAAGAGAGAGACTGTAGTGTTTCTATCTGAGTAGCAAGTGCTTCCTTGGATGGTCCCTGATTTACAGCTGCTAAGTGTCTTCCCATTTCTCTTGGTCACTTCAGTCCCATGGTGGCTTTGGCTGACATCCAAAGCCAAACTGGGTCTCCTGCTCCACCTGTGCAATGACTCAGGCTGAGCTGGAAGCTGGAAAGATGTGCTGGACCATGGCAGGAGGGAGGGTGCTACTGCAGCCATTGCTATCTTCCTTTTTGAATGCCTGCAGCGGCAAACTGAGGTGGGACCCTCCTTCCACAGACTCATGTGTCCATTATGTGGTTTTGAGGACTACAATTCACTGTAATTCAGAATTAAGCTATTGCAGCTTCATGGGGGAAGATTAGCTTGTTATGACACCGGCACACCTCCACGGCAGCCACAGATGGACTGTCAATGAGTTGGTGGCATCTGAAACCAGGCTGCAGGAATGAGACGGGGAACGTGACACCCATTCTTTTTCTATCCTACAGAAACCACGGAAGAAAAAGAATGGGGCTGGGACCCCACAGATAGGAGAGCTGATGGAGAGCAGCATGCAGACATGGAAACCATCCCTTGTTGCCCAAGGGGGTCTAGGACTGAGCTGTGTTTTATGCACTACAAGCTTTTAACATCTCGCTTATATTAGTGGTTAAACTGGGAAGTTTTGTCTGCCAGAAGCAAAGCAGCACCACCAAACGCCTAGCTTCTTCTTATTATTGTATCATTCAGATTTCATGTACCTGTGAGTTTCACAGCAGAGCCAGATCCTCAGGGAGGATGCCCGAGCAGGATCCTGCAAGGCTCCAGCATGGGACCACAGCAGTGGGGAAGGCCATGCCAAATACACCACACCGGGCAAGGCAAGCAGGATGCCAGCCAGGAACTGTGTGTGAAGACTACTTTGAAGTTAAGTCCTTTTTTTTTTTTTTCAGTCTTTCTTTCAAGTCTCAGGATGTTCTGACTTCTGAGGTTTTTATGGTTGCGCTGGTAATTGAATGATTCTCTGTGGGAATGAAAATGTTATTCCTTGTGAAAAAGTGACAATTAACTGCCAGCAATTTTTGTCATGCACGCTGCAATCACAGATACCAGAGCGCTGATTAAAACCAAGGGCCACTCCTGCAGATACATGGGGAAAATCACTCATGGTCTCTCGCAAATTGCAAACTCTCATGCTGGCAACCCACCAAAGCGCCCCGGCTCGCTCCTGGCCAATAAAAGCACGGTAACAGGTTTTTCATGTGTTTCTGCACTAGGGTTTGGTGTTAATGGAACAGGATGTTCCAATAACCTTTTAAAAGGTTAGAATAATTCAGTTGTTTGGGTTTGCAAGAGCGGAGCTGCATTAGTCTGGTTATTGAGCGATAAGCGAAGGGAGGAGGCGGAGCGGGGAGCAGGATGGTGTTTTAAGGTGTTTTCATGTGGCAGTTGGTATAAAAAGACAGATGAGCTGATTGGTGGGGAATTCGGCTTTCTGACAAGGGACCAAGAGGACAGACGCCCGCAAGGTTGTTGTCTCTCCTTGGCATCGCCCGTCCCTGAGCCCGGCTGCACCTGCGCAGCCCCGGTACTATCATCCTGGGATGAGAGGAATACGTGGGGATGAATAATTCAGCTGCAAATCAGCTCTCCGACTGCACAGCAATTTTTTTCTGGGTTGCTATTTTTAATTTAGATACTCCCACATGTGTGTTTGGTGGATTAGAGATATATGAGAAATAGGAGAAGGCGGCTGACGCAGGCAGGTAGCAGAGCCTGGGGGTGGTGGAGGTTGAACCAGTGCTGGCCATGAGCAGGACCGGTGCCACCTTCCTGCCGAGGGCAGCGTGGGGCTGAGCACCTCTGAGCCCTACTTGCTTCATTGGGAGCCAAAAGTGCTCAGCACGGCTTGCCTGGATTTACACCCTTGTGTTGGCAATCACAAAAAAACAGCGGAGGTGCCCGTACGGTTACAGCTGGGGCTGGATGTCGGGGGATGAGGGTTCAGTTTTGAGGTCTGCTACTTACCCACTCTGCGCAAACCTTGTAACTCCTCTCTCGTAGTTCCAGATTCGTCAGTGGAAAAAACATTGCCGCTGCTTCCTTTGGTCTGCTTCACCTAGCTGCTTGTTTGTAGCTATAGAGGATAACTCACGGGGGAGCCTCTTCTGTTGTAAGGTGGCATCTTCCTATCATATTTTTCAATCACAAACATCAGAAGGAGAGAGTCGTCAAAATGGTTTAAGAGGAGAAAGGTTTTAGCTGCAGCAGCTCAAGGAGGAGGTGAGGGACTGTAGGAAATAATGGGACAGAAAAGCTGCCAATTTGGGCAAAAGCAAAACTCTCATTACACGCTTGTCTTTATGAGCATCCAGATTTCCAGAAGAGACTGGCTGGCATTTTAATTTGTACACTAGTTCCTACAGATTATAAAACCAAAGATCAAAGCATAAAGGAAATCCTGTCATGTCTGAGAATATTTTCTTTTTCCCCTTGCAGTGTATACGGTGTTTTCCAATAAATTACTTCAGATGAGACCTAATAATAATAATAAATGCTTTTGCAAAGTCTAGACTGCTTTTGCAAATCCCTGGCTGGTAAAGGCATTCATGTGTTCCTACAGACTCAAGGAGAGCTTTCAAATGTAGTTCACTCTCTTCTTGTTAAATTATATGGAGTCTCAACTCCTCAGCTGCAAGTCGCTGGATATGGGGAACCTCTTAAAAATGAGATAAGAGGGAAGCAAGTATTTGAAACCCCAAGATGAAATAACTAATGTGAGATCATCCTGTGGACTGGTGCCAGGGTTGGGGAAAGCATCCATGTTTCTGAGGCATGGTGTACTGTGCTACCCCTTCTCAGCATCTAAATAAAGGGGTTTAAGTAAGAAAAGCCCTTTACTACTTTCTCTATTTCTTGATCTTTATGATCAAGAAAATCCTGGACTATTGCTTCATTGCTGGATTCCAGATCAGGAAAATCTGCTGCAGCTCCCCAGTTTTGGGGGAAAAGAAAGGAAATAGAAAAGTGATGAAGAAGCCAACATCCTTTGCAACAGAAATTTGATGACTAACGTTTCACAAAGCCTGGTGGTCAGTTTTAACCATGTGATATCCAGGAGACTGGAACGGAAAGCACTCTCAGTTACACTCAGTTCAGAAAGTAGGTCATTAGCCGACCAGCTAAATGTCTAATAAGCTCCATTTATCACGTGCCTTTGGCCTCCTGACTTCTCCTGGGAGAACAATGAGCACCATCATGTACATACCACATGGTGGCTTCTCACACCAACATTTTACAAAGCGTAGCTACAATTTTAAAACACAAAGCGATATGCCAGACATACAAAGGTTTCTCTTTCTTTCCTAAAACGTGAATTTAATCACAAGAAACTACACTTGCCGGCAGCCCCCACACAGCAAGTCTACAGCACTGAAATGGAGTTTGGCTCGAGATAGGAACCCTTGGAGGCATTCAGGCAGGAATGGATTGTTTTATATCATTAGATAGCCAAGACCATCTACTTTCCTAGGGGATATAAAGCATTCAGTTTGCAGCTGGTACTTCACAAGATGCTGAGCCATAGCACTGCCCCAGAATTAACTTTTGCATATGCCTTGCAGACCATTTTAGATTGTCTAAACTTTTGTCAAAAATTGAATTACTTTTCTTCTCTCTAATGGCATGTCTAAAGGCATGATGCACTTATTATACACTTTTTTACCCATGTAATTCTCCATCGCTCCTTCGAGATTTTTGAAAAGTTGTTGGTATGTAAACTTTTCTTTCTAGTTGGTCTTCTCCAGTTCTGTCAAAGCTCAGATGGATAAAGAGGCAGAGCACCGCAGCCGCAAGCAGGCAAGCGTGGAGGAAGTCCTTGGTTTGGGATGAAGAGAAGTGAGGAGTGCTTCAATGAAAGCCTGAAAGCGAGTGAGAAGTACTCCTCAATTTTTCTGTCCTTCTTTATACAAATGATGGGCCATTTTTTCTCCACATACAGCAAAGCTTAATAAAGAACAGGCACTAAAAAACCTGGACAAGCCTTAAGAAATCTTAGCTTTGCATTCATCTAAAAGCAGTACTAACATGGGCTGGGGGTTCTATGTGTCAAACTACCTTCTAGTCTTAACTCCTCCTGTGAGCTTTTGAATGTTAAAGAGTAAAAAACAGTATTTAAATTAGCATAAGGTTAACCATATAAGTATTAGGCTCACAAAACAGTAAAAATTGAAACATTGCACGCTCTGCTTAGATTTGGGAATGTTAACAGGAAAAAATATGTCCAAAAAAACCCTTTAGAAGCAAGAATCAAAAGTAGGAATCTGACTGTATGGGCTGTATATACAGAGTACCTGAATGGTGCTTTGGTATTTCATTCACTTCATGCAAATTCTTTTCCACAAGTTCAAGCTTAACTGAAAAAAAAAAGTGGAATTTGGCTACTGAAGCAACCCTGTACCTCTCACATAGAACACAGCGACAGGACACACAGACAGGTCACCTCAGCATCCCTGTGGGTCTGCATAGCTAGAAGCAAAACCTGCCTTGAATTCCAGAATATAACTTGGCATTGTTGAGTTTATTTATGGCAACAGAATCTAAAATGAACTGTACTCTCCAAAGAGACGCTCTCAACTGTTAAAAGAAAAGTTGCATTCATGTAAAAAGTCTTACACTGTTGAAATATAACTACTTAAAATTTAAAATATATTTTCTTTTTTTAGATATATCATATAAATCTCAAATATCTTCTATTAATAAGCAATATACTCCACTTACTTATACAGTTTTTGTGACATCTTTTCCTATAATTTCAGCTACAAAGAGAAAATGAGTGGCAGGTTTTATAACATCAAATCCTGAAAATGAGGTATTAATTGGTATTTAGGGATTGCAGTCCAGAGCATTCAATCGTCCTATTAGTTACCTAATCATTGGGAAGCAAGAGGATTTCTATCTAGTACCAATGGATTTTAATAGTATATGCATAATAGCTAACAACCAAGACCATTCTATGTAATGGACTTAGTATCTCCATAGTCTACGTGGCATTAAATACATCTGTTTGATAGTCACATTAATAAATTAATTAAAATAGCAAAAAAAAAAGACAAAAGTTAAATCATAGTAGATGATCATTAGGAAAGACCGCCAGACTTCAAACAGCATCCGCAATGCTTTACCAATCCTGTTTTGCTTCCTTTCCAAAGAAAATTCAATTAAAAATTCCTTTAACAGGACTCAGAGCTGCAAACAGTGCTAATGAAGAATATAAGGTATCTGCAATTGCCTGAGACAGCAGGGGATGGTAATAGCATCATAACTTTCCCAGCTGTAATGTATGCAATATCCTAAAGCAGCACAACACTCCCTCTGCGGGACCGTGAGCCGGCGTCCTCTCTCCCCCATGCATACCCTCCCTGGCACAATGTCTTGCTGGGCCCAGTATCTAGTCACTCTTGTGCTGGTCCTGCTTGGGCTCCCCCAGCCAAATTGCCTTCACCATTCCCAGATCTGGCATCCCTGAGGCTTTGAAGCTTTTCGGGCCAGAGCAGCCGGCTGTGCAGCTGCCCTGGCAGCCCCCCCGCTGTACAGACTCCGCTGCTGGTCCAAACCCATCCTGGGACTTGTGGCTCCCAGTCCAACTTTTTCACCCCCACTCCACTTCACTATTGGGCTGAGAGTCTGACTTCTGACAGCATGTTATTAGCAACTTCAGTCTTCCTAGGACTTGCCCATTTATCATCTCTTGCATTTGCTGACGATGGAGTCCTTACTGTATCAGTAGAGTGCGGCACACAGATTTGGACAAAACATCACACTCGATTTTTCTCACAGTCAATTTATCGTGCTGTTCTTATGCACTGTTGGCTTTTCTGCAGATTTTCCTCCCTGTCCCGGCATCATGAGAAGCAGCAGATCAGTAAAAGAACATAAAATATTAATTTTAAAAGTGCAGAGATGTCCTGCAGCCTTCACGTCTTTACAATAGTCCACCATGCCCGGGAGGGCACAGCTGAGCAAGGTGCTGACTAAAGCTATCCCAAGGGAGGCCAGCTGCCTTCTGCGGCTCCTTCTCTAGTCAACGGAGAGAGCAGGGGTCTGACTTAGGTACCCTGCGTTGCCACTGGATGAACTTTCTCCCTTACTGCAAAGCCTTCCTCAGCTAAAACAAGCCCTGGTGAACATTGTCCCCATCCCCATGCCCAGGGTGGTCTCCACAGGGCCCTAGGTGGGCTTCCCACAATGCGGCTCCTCGCTGACCTGGGGACAAAGTGACCCACACAGTCTGGCTGCCTTAGGTATAAAATGGGCACAATGTCCTGGCACAAGAAAACAGTCTGTTTGTCCTTTGCTGTACCACTTGCTTTATCACCCCAACATCAAGGAGCTGCCACGGCTCAATTGTAAAAAAAATGCTGATAGGGAACAGCATTGAGTCACCACCCATGACCATCGTTCCTGGGCTTGTTCTTGAGTGCACAAGCGATTTTCTTACGTCAATAAAGTATGAATCAAGGTATATCCTGTGCTGAAATTGCATGTCCTTTGCTTGCATCTGCTTTCTGGGCCAGGAAGGCATGGAACATCCTCTCCTGCTTGTCTCTAGCAAGCCATTTCAATGTGAGTCAGGAATGCTGAATGAGCTTATCCGGTACATCTGGTATGACTGCAAGCCGTGCAGGCAGTTTTGCTGAAAAATGTGCAAAAGAACCTTCCCTCTGTCAAAACTTAAATTTTCATTTTTATTAAAGCATAATGAGTTCTGAAGGGGGAGCAGAAAGTGGTTTACAGAAATGCCAACTTTGCGTTACATCTATGAGACCTTCAGGTTTCCCGCTGCACTGTAGGATGTACAGCACGTCTGTGTCTGCCTGACCGTGATTCCAAGATAATTGCTAGCAAGCAAGGCTCCCATTTTAAATGTTACTTCACGAGGTAATTTAGAATTTTTCCAGGGAAATAAGGACTTGAGTGACTAGTTACATTACTTCAAGAGGCCACCTGGATTACCAAACCTAGACCAGACCCTGGCTTTCCACAGAGATCATGCCAGATCATCTTTAATGGGTTGAATTTTGTCCTAGAAGTTGCTAGAGTTATTGGAGGGGGGAGACCGTTTCCAATCCTTTGGAAGGTTGTTAGAGGACCTCTCTGATGCAATAGTGAGAACCTGCTCTTGCTTTCCAGTCTAAACGTAATATGATTACTTGGGGTTTTTAATTCTTTTCCTCAAATAGCTCTTCTCTGTTCCTGGTATTAGGCCAACCAATATATTCTTAGAAAGAAATCAATACCCTACCATAGCCTTTATTTTTTAGACTAAGCAGCACTTTATGTCATTTCTTGTATGACATGCTTTGTGGTACCTCTCTGCACTTGTTGCAGATGAATTCATCTTTCTTACAGAAACGTGACAGTAGTTGTGTTGCTGATAGGCATTCATCCGTGCCTTCTACAGTGAAACTCTCTCTTTGTGTTGGAAATACCTTGTCTGATCTATGCTATGAGTATGTATCTCTTCTTCATGGCTTCATCCCATGGTCGATTTCATAGTCACCCTGTGATCACCTATGACACCCAAGAGTTCTCTCCGCCTGAGTCATCTGTCGTCTCCCTTAGGGAAGAAATTCCTCATTAATCCTGAAGTGCCACTCCTTCACATTCTGTTCTCATCAAACATTTCTTCCCATTTATCTACCCGTCAGAGTCAGAAAGGTTTTAATATATGATAGTCTCCTTCCATGTCAGGAATGTCTCTTCATCTCCAGATTTCAAGAGCACGCCAACTTCATATGTTAATGTAATTAATGAAAATATTACCAGCACTGGTCCTAAAATTGACCCTTGAGCAACTTTTGCTGTAACTTGCTCCTTGACTCTTCTCTTTTCTTCCTTTTCCTCTGCCCTTTTCTGTCAGTCAGTTCTTCCCCACCTTTTGTATCCTCTGTTAACCTCCATCTTCTTTTGCTTCATTAATATTTCCCCACTTAGGAGTGCATCAAGTGCTTTGCTAAGGTCCAAATGAGATTTACCACATTTTCTATTTTGGAAAATCCATTATCTCATTTAAGGAAAGCTATCAGATTATTCTGGCACCACGTTCCCTTGGTAAACCCAGGCTCCTTTCATCTTGTTTTCTATTTAACTAGAAAGAATAATTTAATCATTCTTTCTCCTTTGGTAATTACATTATGTGTAGAAATACAGAAAAAAAAATTGAGGTAAATCACATTTACTTCCATCTGGGGCATATTTATATGTATATACATATAAAACATACATATACTTATGTGTACGTGCATATGCATATGCATATGCATATTGTATGTTTATATATGTACACAGACAACACATACACATACATGTAAAAATATGTTTATACAACAGTTTCCAAGCCTCACTGAGCTTTTTAGTAAGTATTAGCATTTTAACTTTTCCATACAATAAAGATCAATTAACGCTCATTAATTTTAAGACTTGCCCATATTTTCCTCCTATTCCACTCCAGTTCTTATGGAGCCAGCTGACAGCCAACGAGACAAATCCAGTGTCCAGAATGGTTTTACCCGGCACTCAGACTGTTTCCTGCTGTCAGTCGTCATTACAAAGTCTAAGTGCAATCTCGTTGTTGGATAATTGCAATGATGAAGTTTGGCCATCAGTGTAAAAAGCTGCTTTAATAGTCACGGTGAACGGAAAATGTCCATTCACCACCTATTTTAATTATGAGGGTCTGGCTCTTAATGAAAGAAACATCATCACACGACAATAGTTTAATTAATGGGTGTTTGTCTTGTTATTCTTGTTTGACGTGGTAGCACGTGCTTTTGCAAAACACAAATTTACTGCAAAAGAAGGTGGGGGAAGAGGGGCACAGCGCCTCTCTATAAGGTGGCTGTCCAGACGGATGATCTTCTCCCCCAGGTATACGCAGAAGGTAGGTGCCGTATCAGCGTGGCAGCCTTCGCTAATGGCTTCAAGCAGCTGGGATCGCCTGCCTCTTGGCGCACAACTCACTTGCCATCTCAAATGACGGGCTTCAAAAAAGAGAGAAAGGAAAACTCAGGTTTCCAAAATTTGCATTCCTATATATAATAGGGAGACATCATGTTCCCAGGTGCATCTGAGCTGTGGATAACTTAATGACAATATGGTATTACCATAACCAGAGTCCACCAGCTCGTGAGGATCGGGCTCGTAGACACATAACTGTAAATTCATAACTTTAAACATTCTTACAAACAACTTTTTTCCAGATTAAAAGCAAGAAACGTAGAGCTTTGAATGCTGCACAGGGGTCATTTTGCTCACCACTGTGTATAACGAGCTCCAAACAACAGCAAAATTGTGCTCGTGAATTAGAAGAAGATGGCAAAGATCAAAATACAGCACAGATTACTTTGCTTGAAAAGTGGACTGTTGATGAAAGGCAAAAAAGCAGAAGTGCATTGATTTTGATAACTTCTCCCCACCTACATGCCCATACCTACTCATGAACTCATCTGAATCAGTAAGAAGCTGCTGTCACAGACACTGGTCTGATACCTTTGCATGGAACATCGAGGATGTGCATTTTGGGTTAAATGCGCCCCTCTGCAAATACCCAACACAACACAGGTGCTGCATAAAATCCCCTCAGAATAAGGCTCACCTGGGACTCAAAATGGACCCAGGTCCATGTCCCAGCTTACGGCTTTGGGGCCAGCATCCACCTGCTAAAACAACGCTGGTAAATACAATTCCACTAAGTCTGGTTCCTTCATATTTTCAAAATCGTTCCGTATCATTCAGTGGTTTAATGAGTGGCACAGGGACAGCAACAGGTTCATGGATTTTCCAACCAGATGGGGCCATCGTGGTCAACAAGCACAGACTCCTGGATGGGGGTGGGAGGGTTGCTGACTTCTTATTTATCTGATCTCTTCTTCCCTTGACGCATTGTGTGAGTTCTTCTTCATTTTGCAAAACCAAAGAATAACAAACCTGTGTTGGTTTGGATGACAAGAACCTCCTCTGTCATCAAGGCTGGTCCCCGGCTGGAGCGGGCGTCACCCGTATCATGTAATACCTGTTATGAGCAGGTTAAGCTCCACCCCTAGTAATGTGACTGGTCTTGCCCAAATCCATTCCTTTCTGTCCCAAAAGTGTAACGCTACCTCTTCTACCTGTTTCAAGAGTTTATTTTTCCGTTACCACAATATTTGAGTGCTTTTTAAATAAAATGTATTGCAAAAATGAAGCTTCTATTGATCTTCATGGGGTCCCTCAGAATTCTTCCCTTTGAAATCTAGGGTCAGGTGGTGGACATGGCTTTGAGAGGCTTTTTTTTTTTAATTTAGTCAATTAATTTCTTGCTTTTTTTATATTCTCAAGTGCTGTTCTTCACATCCCTGCAATTCAATCACCTGCATTTTTATCTGACCTTGTGTTTTAAAACAAAAACACTAAATACATGTATATGTAAATAAAGGCAAAATGAAACTCAGAAGCAAAAGCCACTCGCAAGGAGTTTAATGGAAAAAAAAAAACAAGCAAACTCTTTAATTACATGAAATGGGGCTTGGATTTGAAGGATGCAGGCAATAAAAATTATTTTGTATTCCAAATGCTGTTTTTTAATCCTCTTTTTATAGGAGGCTGGAAAAATACTAGTCATGTTGTTGATGTAGGAGCAAAAGAGCAATGCCAGGAAACACAAGCATCAATTCTGGCAACTATCAGCAAAGGCAAAATTATACTTGTACGGAAATCTGGGAAGCATGTCTATTTAAGTGACAGACAACTGGGGCACATCTGCACATTTCCCATACAGGAACTAATGAATTACCTAACCACTTAAATAATCTCCAGGCTTTGTGTTGCGTAGTAAAAATGCTAACAAAACAAGTTAGTGTAAAGTCTAAAAAGAAAAACAGGGGAATATCAGCCCTGTAGAAAATAGTTTACTATCAAGGTGTTTATTGAGGCAAATACAAATGTCATTATATCATTAATTTCCCATAATGAAAGGAGACTGAGCAAATAGCCCAGGTTAACAAGCAATAACCACACAGGGAAGGTGGGGATCACAGGAGTGTGGGGTAGGTCCCCTGTTTGGAAAAGTCTGAAGATCTGTTATGTATATACCATTACAACACACCCCACCATTTGTGGGGCTCATAGTTTGGTATTTTGTCTTGAGCCACTGGCACATCTGGATGCTCTTGAATGTAGCAAGCTACTTGGTATAAACACTGCGGCTTCATTTATTCAACTCACTCACACAGAAATTAAAGAACAAAGCAGTTCCCTGTAAGCTCCCTCTATTTTTTAGCGCTATCACAAGGTCCCTCTTATCTAAAAAGAGCATAATTGGCCCCTGTCGTTTTCTCTGACTCTTTTTCTGTTTGTCATACATATAGCAGGTGAAGTACCTCCCTTTCACAACTTGGCCAACCTTCCACCCATCTGAACATGCGAACAGAGCACAGCAGACAGGAAAACCTGACCTCCTGTTGCTGGATGGGGAAAGTATCTCAGAGAGGTTAACAGAGTTGGATGAGACCACAGAAAAAGTCAGTATCAGGTTATGGAGGAAAGCTTTTCATTGTCCTTTTCAGATCATGGGACAATCATCCATTTTCATTTCTTGGACTTCCTGCTGACACTGGATCTTCGTATTTTTAAAATAGTGATACCAAACAATTAGTGCTTAATAGGTAGAGAACTCACTGCTACTCTTACCATGAATACGCCAATGAACAAGCCCAAATGCCAAACTCTGTATCTGCATGTTTTTTGATCTTCATAGATTATTACACTACTGAAAATACCTTTGCCCTTCTTTCTTTCTGTGTATACTTCCGGTTGGTCTCAGTTTTTCTCACCTAGTTTTAATTTCTGTTTACAGATAATCTTGCACCTTGCTTAGTGTCATCTGATATTGGTTGCCTTCATCACTATCAGGATCCAGACAGCAAAATGAGCTTCAGTAAAATGGGAAAGTGACACAAATGAAGAGTTCAATACATTCTTGAAATAACTTCCCAGTAGTATCTTGACAGAAGTCAACTTCTACATGTCCTGAAGTAACACACAACTGTGTTGAATGTGTTTGGCTTGTTTTTATTAGCAGCTAATCAGAATCATACCAGCAAGTCCTCCCAGAAGAAAATAAGGAATAATAGAATATTACGTTCTTCATTTGTTATTTTTCTCCAGTTTATTTTCTTGAAATAGTGGGTGAAAAGTGGCACCTATAGCCAAGACTTGGAACAATACTGTGGTTCTAGGAAAACTTCCACCCATTTATAAACCCCTCTGGCAGTTCCTTTTTTAGCAGTATCAAAAGCTATGACTGACTTTGACCCAAGCCCAATTTGAGTCGTTGCATTATTTGGTGAACAGGGAAGTGCTGGAGGGTCCACATGGGCCAAACCTAAGTGTTTCCAAGATATGGCATGTCTGCATTTGTGTATAGCATCCATCTGACTTCTTTGGAGGCATTTAAGATTGTGATTAATTTAGCATTAATCTAAACAGATTATCCTCAGCTTCAAGCAAATGAAATACATAAGTAGATTGTCAGGACCAGAGCAATATTTCAGTGAAAAGAAGGGATTAAAAAGATAAAATAAAGGTCTGACTGCTCGATCAGCTATAATCTTGATGGCAGGCCTTGAAAAATATAGGTCAATATGTTTAATGTTAGATACTTCAACAGCTCAGAGATTTAAATGTATTTAAAAAAATCATAATTCTAAATTTGAGACAGTGATTGGACTTTCAAAATGTTTTCAAGACAACATAGAATAATTCTCTCATGATTTTGCTACCTCGTCTCACTCTGAGCTCTATCATGTTGTCCCCAGTCAAGGTGAAAGGCACTACACACGCAAAGTAAAGAGCTTTTCATTTGCAAACAAGGACAGCCAACTCTCTCCACGTGAAGTCCCTTCTCTGGAAGTGGGAGCCTTTCAGGTGCCTGAGCTGAATCCAACAGGGATAACTTATCAGAGCTGTGAGCTGCGAGCTGCCATAGCTCACAGCCAACTATATGAATGAAAATTAAGTTCAACAAGGGTTCATCTTAATAGGCCAGGCAGGGGCTGGATACACTGCTCACTCATCTTTCTCTCTTTACTAGGCAGTAACCCCTGTGGAGAGCAGAGAGCGAGCGGGATACAAGCCCTCAAATGGCCCCATGTGAATCAGGAAAGCTCAGGAATCAGGGCTGGTGTGAGGGAAATCATCCTTCGACGTGAAAACATGTCCCAGCTGGTCACAAGCTCTTGTTTATCCTGGGGAAGGGTCTCAGTCAAGGACCACACTGCCTGTTCCCACCCACTGCAAAACGTCCCGTCCTCCCCCAGCCCCGGAACTCACACCGCAGCGAATTCGGAGAGAGATTTGGGATGGGAAGGTCTGTTAGACCAAAGTCACCATCGCTTGCTGAAAGGGAGATCAACAGGAAAGTGAATCAAAATTATGCACAGTCCTGGTGAAACTATACTAGTTTCTAAGCATCAGAGCTGCTCTCAGTTCATTTTTGTGGTTATAAGGTTATAATTTAAGCATACTTGACAGCTGCAGACAAGCAAGTAGAAAATTTATACTCAGTACATACTTATTTTTAGTCATCTAAGAAGCCCCTATCTCTAGAGTACAAAAAGGTTCACCTTACTGTAGGCATTGCATTGCATAAACAGACTGTGTTAGTTTTAAACTCTGCTGGAAACACAATGGTGAACAAAAAGGTTTACAAATGAATCAACAGTTGCCAGCAGCAAAAGGGCACAATCCACAGGCAAAAAAAAAAGTATTTTTTGTTCCTTGGAGGCTACCACAAGCTACTTGCAGTAATTAAAAACAACTCTGAACTGTACAGTGTTGACAACTGAGTTGTTGTTTTCCAGCCAGAGCTAGAATTAATTATGCTGCTCTAGATTATCTTTATTGACTTCTGGGGTTTTTTTTCCCATTAGTCAAAATGACATCACAAAACTATCGGCTTTATTTCAGAATCTGCCTCTTAAAAAAAAAAAAAAATTACAGAAGGGAAATAAAATTATTGAAGACAAAATGCTGCTGAGATCTAGCCCTAAACTACATGGACACTTTACAGAGCACCTGTATATGCTGTGGAGGTGAGCAAAATTAATCACTGCGCAAGTTACACAGATATTCAATCCCAGTTCATTTAATCTTTTTATTCAGAATCATAGGTTGAAAGGTCTAGGTCGGAAGGGATATTTCCTCGAGTCCGACCATCAACCTAACACTGCCAAATCCACTACTTCACTGTTGATCTCCTAGGCTTACATGTTCAAGACCTGAAATACAAAGATACAGCGACAGACTTCGCCTCACGCTGCCCCACACGAGACCCTTCAGACCCTCAAGGAGCGCCCTTATGTGTTCCCCAGGCGACTAGCCGGCCTTCATCCTCTGCCCTCCTCAGCGAACACCTACTGAAACGGGTGTCCCGGGTGGCCTTCCCTCCCATTCCGCCTGCTGTGAGGCCCGGGGCTTAGAAACACGGGAGATTTCCTACAAGTTTTTCGGCTTTCGGACCGTTCCCTCAGGGCTGAGGGACTGGGNGCGCTGGATGCGGGGCGGAAGCGGCGCAGGCGCCGTAGGGCCGCCCGCGCCCCCCCAAAAAACCCCCGAGACCAAGATGGCGGCGCCCAGGGCGAGGAAAGGAAGCTGAGGGCGCGTGAGGTGCAGCGGTGGGCTCCCGCGCGCAGGTAACGGTTCCCCCTCACCACCCCGCCTCGGCGGCTGGGCGCGAGCGCGGGGCTCGCCTCCAGTCAGCCCCAACGGCTCTAACTGCCGCCTGCCTCTGCTTCTCCTCACGCTCAACCCCGGGCGGCCTTTGCCTCCGGTGTCTGCAACCGTGCGCCCTCGGCCGCTCGGTTAGCCTCGCCGCCCCCGCCGAGCCGCTGCCGGGGGACAGCCCCTCGCAGCCGGCTCTCCCCGCGGCCCTGTGCCCCGCAGCACCCAGCCCCGAGCTTCCCGCCCCGCCGCGCCTGCTCTTCCCGCTCGCTCTTTGCCGCCCAGGGAGCTGCCTGCTGCTGTGCCCGCTTCTCCAGCAGCGGGCCACCCCCACGGGGCTTTTGCTAATAAACTGCAGGGTGAGAAAAAACGTAGGGAGATTTTTTTTTTTTTTAGTTCAAATTTGAGCAGCAGGGAAAAGAATTTGACTTCCTGTCTTGCTCGCAGGGTGAGTGAAACGTGCTGGCCCTTCCCAAGTGATCTACCTTAATTAAGGTCTCCTGTCCTGTGGGCTTATTGAATCTTTCCAAAGCAGGGTCTCAACCTTTGTTTCTCTATCAGTCCAGCCCCTTTCTCCCTTCTTGGCACACCTTGCAGAGTTGGACAGTTTTGGGATGTAACCTGCTCCTCTGAAGACCCCACACAGTGCTGAGCTGGGGTGCCCATAACAGGGGTGGGGAGGGACACCCTTCTTGTCCTAGTCCCATGCACACAAGTCCAGAAAGGCAAAACCACTGAGGGCCATATCTCTTGCATGTACTACATGGCCTTCCTTGGCCCAGCGCGTGACTTGTTGATTATTCACAGCTTGTGTATGAGGGGGTCTGGGACCATGAAAGAGGCTGCCAATCTTTTTCTCATCCTGGAATTCCATGTGTTTAAATGAGCTTTGCTCTAACGCTGTGTGACCCAGGCTGTGGTCCCTTTCCCTCTTGCATCCAAGTGCTCTGACACTCTGCTGGCGTGACCTCTAGGGCCTGAGGTCACCCAAATGTGCCTTGGGAAGCATGACATCGGCAGGTAGGCTTCTCTTGAGCTGTGTGCAGGTGTGGGGTATGGCTTGTGTCTTTCCTTTCTGTCTTCAACAAAGGATTCACATATATATAACACCGATGTTTTAAAAGGTATATATGTATTGTAAATTAGCAATGCTGAAAGTGCTAGCATAAGAAAGGGAAGTGCTCCTTTCTGTTGTAAAATAAATTGAAATAATAGAAATAAGTAATAAGGAAATAATTGATAAGAACAAGCAAAAGACTGTAGTACTGAAATGTTCTTGCTAATTTTGAGCTGAGTGAAGAAGTGTAAGGTTATGAAGGGGGATAAATTAGGTGTCTTCTGAATGATGTGTGTGCACCTGCACTGGGAATCCTGAGTTCAGCCATGGATTTGTTATTATTACAAATATGAGAGATTTTAGAGATTAGCAACAAAAAATTCAAGGCACTGACATAACTTACGCAAATGAAAAATGTTTGAAAGAGGCTGTTTGATAAGTAACAGAGAAAAGGTGCAGTTACTTAGGTATGTAATGGTACAGTCAATGAGGGCTTGTGTGTGCAGACACGGTGAATCTTAAGGAAGTAGAACTCCCACTAGCTATACTGGGGACCTAATTTAAGTGGTATAGCAATTATTTTTACCGATAATGTTGCCATCGTATGGGAAATGAATAAAAACCCCTGTTTCTTATACAGAATTTCTCTACACAGAGATTTTACTGATGTAACTCTGCAAGAAAAATTATGAACTGACTGAAATAGCTAGCTTGGTACAACAGCCTATAGTGTGTAGGCCAGAGTTCAAAAAAAAAAACCAAAACCAAACAAACCAACCACAGATGATAGGAAATATTTTTACAAATAAACAAGATTTAAGAAAAAGGAATTAGGAGCGAAGATGGGGAAGAAATCATCTCAGCATTGGGTTTTTTTTGAATGCCATAATTCCTACTGTAGGATGTAAAATCAGTAAATATCTTACTGAGACTGATCCTGAACGTGGAGACTATTTGATCTTTTTCACATATGAGTAGTTTTATTTTATAAGCCTCACTCTAAAGCACATGGGGAGTCCTTTTAACTGGATTCTTAGTTGAAAGAGGGCTGGATTGCTTCACTTGCTTGACTTCGAATCATAGAATGGTTTAGGTTGGAAGGATTATCTAGTTCCAACCCCCCTGCCATGGGCAGGGACACCTTCCACTCGACCAGGTTGCTCAAAGCCCCATCCAACCTGGCATTGAACACCTCCAGGGATGGGGCATCCACAACTTCTCTGGGCAACCCGTTCCAGTGCCTTACCCCCATCATAGTGAAGAATTTCTTCCTGATATCTAATCTGAATCTACCTTACTCCAGTTTAAAACCACACCAGTTTAAAGGCCACTATAAGGTCTCCCCAAAGTCTTCTCTTCTCCAGGCTGAACAACCCCAAGTCTTTCAGCCTGTCTTCATAGGAGAGGTGCTCCAGCCCTCTGATCATCTTGTTAAATTGTATCTTGTTTGAACAGTAAGTTTCTCCTGTAGTTCTTGCAGGAAACTATACTGACGAGGAAGCCCTTAGCAAAATAGTCAGTTTAGAATATCTAGTTGAAAACTACTAATTATAGTCATCCTCCCCCACCTCTTCTCAGTGATGACAAATTCACTAGTTATACAGGATAATTTCATCCAACTTCCTCTTCTCCCTGTTTCATTCTAAATTTTTACTAACACCCTGTTAGCCATCTTCTTCTGTTCAGTCAGCCGAGTTTCTTGAACCTTCAGTTGACTGATCCTGCTTTTCTGGGATTTTGAATACAAGAATTGTATCTTATTGGAGAAGAAATCTAACAACGGTTTTGTTCCATGCAAGGGCCACAGTTAGTTCTTTTGGCTAAAAAATAAATGCTTTTATAATTCAACACATGGGAATAAAATGCAAGTACCATGGAAAACAGCCAAGTAATCTAAATCAAGCTAAAATATTTTTCATACCTTCCAGTTTGTCTATAATAATAATAACCACTGAATTTTTGTTACATATTGTGGACTGAAGTACATATTTTTGTCTTTTTCAGACCTTAAGAATGCAGTCGGTTTGTCAGAGAGTTGGCACTTGTTCCTCATGTTTGAAGAGACAACTAAGTGGCTTCCTGGGATTAATTAAATGGCAGAGAAGACTGGTTCCTGCTTGTGTCAGAACTACTTACAGTGAGACGGGGAAATGGGAAAAAAGCTATGGGTTGGAGACAAGAAAAAGAGTTGAAAATTGGTGGCTCCCAAGAATAAAGGATCAGTTCTGCAAAATTTCAGAAACTGATGTAAGATATGGAAATTACATGTTTGATATTTTTGTTTTCTCAGAATGAAATTTATTGAAAATCAGTTAGTACAATTGTCTTATAATGATGAGATGTATATTACATTTCAGGAGAAAATACTTTTACATGATAGTAGATTACTAAAAACGTTTGATGAAGTAGGTGGAAAAATAATTAAAAAATCTTGAGGAAAAACACAATCAGCAAAGTATGATCTTGTAAATTTAGGAAGTGTTTAAGTAATCAATTCTTTCTTTGTATATTATACCACATTTAGGAATTAATTGTTTAAAGTATTAAAAGAAGCATCTTCTACATTCATAACTTTTGTAAACAATTAGTTCTCTAAAGATCTCGTTCCCAATGGTTATGACAAGACACACTGTGACTCATTTAAATCTGTGTTAAGGAAAGGTGATTTTTTAAGAATATCTTCAGGTGTTCAGTGTCCTAGGAGTGATGAGTGACTTGCAGAAAAAAAAAGTTTTCCCATGCAATAAAAGATCTTGAAAACAATTGTAATCTTGGTCTCTGACTCTTTTTGCCTTCACAGTTATGCTCAGTCACATAGGTATCAAAATGCCCCTTCGTGTTTGTTTGTTCTTCTTTCCTAAACATGCCCCATGTCCAACAAAAAATTGATTCTATTGAAGTGTTGAAGAGAGAAAAGGGGCTTTTTCTGAGGAAGAAAACAGATGAAAATGGTGTATATGCATACGTGTAGCAGGGCAAGCATTAATTTAGGTTTGTGTCTGTAATATCTGACAATATATGTATACATAGATATCACATATATATATAGTATACATATGCTAAGTTCTAAATTGTATTTTTAGTGATATTTTAATTTTATACTTACAAATGAAGTAAATAACATCTGCTATTAAGAGGCAAATAGTGCATTGTACTGCAATGAAGTATTCAGATTATTTCTAATTTTGCTATTATTGGACAAAACCGATAAAGCAGTAATATTTGATAAATATGAATAGAGTTTGGCTCAGAATAGTAAAAGCTGCACACAAATTTTTTTTTCAGTATTAACATAAAAATAATGTAGGGACTTATCAAGCATGTATCAATGATAATTCAATAGTAAACAAGATGTATTAGGAATAATTTATGTGAGAGATAATGTTTGGTTTCTTTGTAACTTTTGTCAATTTACCCAAACTGAACTAAATGAAATTTTACTTTATTTTCACTATGCAAGATACTGCTTGTAAGATGACTTTGGATCTGAGCAGACGTAGTGGAACTGAACAGTGTCCCTTCAGTGAATGTTCGTGCAATTACAAATGATTGAATTGGTCAGTCAGTGATTTACTGCAGATCAGCTGACAAAAAGCAACTGGCCTTGAGTGAGCTCCATGTTTGTTGTAAATACAAAGTAAAACACCTATTTAACTGTTAAGAGGATAATATAATCTCATGTTTTCATTTTTTGGTGGGACAGATTAGGAGCATTTGGATAATCGGTGAGAGATGCAATGGTGGGGAATGGTGATTTGTTAAGCTTCAGTTATGTTAATATATCTTTTGTTGAGTAAAAGTTGATAAAAACAATTTTCAAGTGTCATATAAATACCAATATAAATTGATGAGATAGCAGCAAAGTCTGGTGACACATCTCCGTTTACAGCTCTAAAAAATTTGATCTTAGAAACCTTGTCAGTGCTCACTTGGATCACTTCCAGCAGAACCTTGTATTTTTTCATGGCACTGTGTAGTTTATAACGTGTGCATGTATTTTTTTAAGTGAAATGCTAACTCATGTAGTTATAACTTTCTAAAAATTTCTTTCTAGAAATCAAGACCAAAATTTTATGTGCTTTCTATGTTCCCATATCCTTCTGGAAAGCTTCACATGGGCCATGTTCGTGTCTACACCATCAGTGATGCAGTAGCTCGGTTCCAGAAAATGAGAGGGATGCAGGTAAGAAAAGACCAGCAGTAGGACTGGGTGCTTTTTCGTTGTTTTAGTATCACAATTGGTCAGGAAATTATTGTTTTCCAAAATTCATGAAGGTGAAGGCTTAGTCAGAATATATGCTACAGATGCATAGATAATGACCTGTGGAGCTTTGAATATTGAAATTTGAGATTTTAACAACAGGTGGTGTTCAGACCTCACGGTTGATAACAAATTGTTAAAAGCTGTCTCAAATGATACAGCTGATTCTGTGTCAGCTACATGAATCTGTTGACGTTCAGTACAGTGTTGATGAGATGCGTGGGGCCACACCATTTCTATGAGAGGAGACTGAAGACTCTACTGCCATCTAGGTGGGAACGTGGGGGAGAAAAACATGTAGCTGGCAAGAGAAAACAGAAATATCACAGTAATCGACTCACCTCTTCTGCTCCTGATGAAAGGTTGATGTTCTTTGTCTGCTTCGGAGGGACATCCTGCTCCTCTGTGCCAGCTTGGAGGGAAGCCCGTTCTCATGACTGCCATGAGTTGGATGAATGGGGTCCCATCGCATACCGTGTCACCTGGGTGTAACTGTAGCAGTTTCTGTTCTGTAGTAGCTGACCCCTTGGCTTGCCTATTTTAGCATTGCTCACACATGTGAAACGCTGTCTTCTGCAGTAGACTAAGACAACTACTGGCCATGTCTGCAAGGAGAAATCACACCTTCCATTCCACGTTCCATTGTTTTCCAGTCTGCCCCATGCCTGCCATAATTTCTCCCTCACTCCCTTCCCTCTCTCCGGTAGGTAGAAGGTGTAGCTGAGAGCCTAGTCCCCGCAGTCTACAGGTGGGATCTTAGTTGGTGTTCTGCAGTAAAGACTGGCGGGTAAAATTTGAAGGATGTGAGGAAGTTGTGGGAGAATTGTGGCCTGAGTGACAACCATATTAAGGAGGAAGAAGACCTTCAGGAGGGGAAAACGTTAAGAATCTGGAAAACAGTAGGAAGGAGGAACACGGAAAGAGGATACCCAATTTTAAAGTAGGTAACAAAAGGAAAGAAATGGCCATAGGCAATAATCTGGGATGAGACTTGGAAAGGAATCCTCTCTAATGCATGAGAGAGAAGGAGCAATTCAAGAATATAGGACTCAGACCCTCAAAAGTATACAAAGAAGATGAAATGGAGAAATAAATGTTAGTTGCTGGTTGTGGTGCTAAGTGCAATTTCCTTGCTACAAGTGCTGCAGAAGTGTAGTGTTTGCTGGATTTATCACCATCCATGAGACTCTTAAAGGTATTGTCACTGAATTATTCAGTGTGCTGCCTTTCCAAACACTATGTATTTTATGCCAATGGTGAACATACTGTGCACTGAAGATGTGCTGTTGCTTTACAAAAATGCATTCTCATGCTTTTAAAATTACAGGAGAAAGAAATAACTACCTTAGACTTTAAATGAGAAAAAAATCCCAACGTCTGTTGTAATACCAGTTTTTCCTAACTCCTCTGAATGACCAGAACTTAGATCTCATTAAAAGAATTGAGCCAATTGGGCTCTTGAAGGGGCTTTTGATTCTTGCTTGATGTTAAAACCGCTTGGAGATGTTATTTCTGGACATAGCTTGTCTCTTATCAATAACAGTGGACACATCCACTAAATTTCTGTTCAGAGATGAAAACATGCTTCCTCCTCTGCTAGCTAAAATAAAGTGAAAATAATTGTCTACATCCGGTAGGATGCTGTAGGTGTCAGCTTTTGAATACCAGAGAAGTAAGAACCTTTAGTAGAAACTTTTGGAGAAAATTTAAAGATAATAGAATTGCAATGAAGTACAAGAGCCACTGTGAAAGCAAGTTCTCTCTTCCATGATTGCCTATTTTTTCCAGAAGAGCTTTGCAAGTCTTTTAAAGTTTTTAAATCTTGCATTTCAGCTTATTTGAAGGGTGAGTGCCTGTAGAACATGCTGAATTTCTATAAATACACGTCTTCTGTTGTGTTAACCACTTTGAACATCTATTTATGACTAGAGGTGGGCAGCCAAGGAATTTAACCTTCATGTACGATTAAGAGACATTAAAGATCTCTCAAATGATTTTCTGAGTATATCAGACTAAGAGCTATTGTGTTAGTGATGAACATTTACTTGCGGGAAGTTATATATACCTTAAAAAAACCTTTTCTTTATTAGCCATGCTAATTTCTCTATCACTTAGAATTAAAGTCTTTATAATTGACTTTCTCCTCGCAATTAATTTATCAGCCTCTAGATGTTTTCTCTGGCCATTGTCACAGTTGTCCCATCTGTTAAAGATTTCTTTATAGTGATGGTTATAGGCTATGACATGGTTATGTCTTACCATATATAAAATTTGCTATACCCAAGAAAAATGTTTTTCCCTCTATTCAGGGAATTACTGAAATTCTTCAGTACATAAAAAGAAAGAATGCTTTAGAAACAAAAAATATTAGTGTGAATAATTTGGAAGTTATTCTATTGATTTTTTAATTTATTTTTTTTTCTTTCTGGAGATTCAGATTTAATATTGCATGTTTGAAAGTTTAGGGACTGCTAATTTTTCCCAAGTCAAAATTCTAAGTAGAAGTGAATGAATTTCAGGTATTCAAGGCAAGTTTAGGGTGAGATTTTTGAGTAGTAATTGCTTCCGCCATTTCCAAACTAACAAAAAGGAAGAGTCATTGAAAATAATCTTAGGAACTATATCTCTACATCTAGATGTAGGACTGACCTTGGTTAGCAAGTCATAAAACTGTGCTAGAAGCAATACAGGTAGGTTGAAAGTGTTTGTAAGGCAATGAGGAATGATGAGCTGTTACCGTGAAAAATACAGGCAAAATCATTCAGACTTACAGTTCCCAGGGAAAACTTCAGACTACAATGTATATTTTTTGTCTAATAAACAGTGAGGGAAAATATCAGGGAAAATATCTATGGTGTGTACATAGTTGACTAGTATATAAGGTTGAGTAAGAGAGTAATGTATGTTGAATAAAGTGGAGATATTTTTCTTAGGGAGCACCTTCATGAGAAAATAGTAAATTAGTTTCATGTTGATTTAATCTGAACAGGCAAGAATTGTCTTTTTTGTTATAATAGCTAATAATACAATATTCTAAGTGCTTGAATGCCTTTACAAAGGGATTAGGAATCCTTTAGTAAATTGGAACCATTCATTGGAATACATTCGTGTAATTTCTTCATATTAGAGGTAGTTTGAAATCTTAACTGGGAAAGCATTAAATCATTTGGATGCTGTTTTCTTGTTTTTCTAAAATGGGAGATTAATATTTCATTTTTCTAGCTGGATAGGATCTGATTTTGTTTCAATTAAAATATTCTAGAGAGGTAATCCGCACTTAAATCTACTAATATTTGCCAGAAACCTGTACTTCACCAGCATTTTAAGTGGGAAAATAAATATTTGTTGCTCTTCTTTTCCCCATTGTTTTTGGAAGAAATACTGCTTCAACGTAAAGCTGTAGATGATACTGGTGAGTAATGATGCTGAAAATGGACAATCGAACAGATTACCTTATGAGCAGCAGCCTTTTCTGCAATACGTGACTGGCTGGTCATTTATTAAATGGTGTGCCGGGGTGGGATTTAATGCAAGTGTAACATCATGATAGGCACTCACTTTTTCAATGTACCAATGAGTGATAAGTCTCGCAGAATTTTCAGTAGGAGGTGCATGAACGTGTGTATTGCAGTACAGAGGTAATCACCGGAGTTGTGTCGATACAGGGTCAGCACGTTGATTGTGCCAATGGGTGATGAAGTCCCGTTTCTTTTACCCAAAGATCTGACCAGTGAAGCATTGTCTTGTTCCAGCACTCCTCAAGTACCTGTAGGCAGTGCGTGGAAAACAAACTCTGTCATGCACTTGGATAAGATTGCTGGGTAAATGATTTGTAGAGTGCATCTGTTGTAAGATAAGTTGTTTTCATTCTAATTACTGAAGATGAAGTTTGAAGTCTTTGCGTGGGAACTGTAAACCACATAGATTACTTAGCATGAATGCAGTGAGCTAGTCTCTTTCGAAAATGTGTTAAGGATAACTTTTTTCTTGAAGTGCAATTAAAACAATTTTTTGCATGGAGAGTTCTAGTCACAGATCTTATTACAAACATATTTCTTTAAAAATGCTATGAAAAATTAATTTATATGTTTTAAGTTACAATTTTGTATGTATTAGTAAACCAATCCAGAGCTAAACTGTGAAGTTTCTGGTTGTGTTTTCTCCGTAAATTTACATGCATGTTGTGAATTCAAATGTATGAGGTTTGTGAGAAGTTAAGAGATTTCCTATTCATTATTTGAGAGTGCCATGTACAAATTATAGAGATATTCATGGTGATTTTCACCATGGCAGATTTCCAGTCTGCTGCTGCTTGGGGAGAAGTATTTACCGTTGCTTTATCATGCTATCATTATCATGCCTTTGATAAATTCCAAAGTGGATAATTTGTGCCTCTCAGAGGACTGAGAATAATTCCCTTAGCAATCAGTAAACAGAGAGTGATTCAGTTCAATAGTTCCTGTGATATCTTTTTAATAAAATTTTGAATTGTAATACCACAGCAAGGCTGTCCTATGGAAGTTGTGCAGAAATTAGTATGATCACTGGACAATTCAGGGTGAAATTCCTGTACAATGGATCAGATTTCTTAATTTATACTTAACCTGCTCCTTATAGATGGGAATGGAATAATGTCAGTGATATTTCTACAATATCCCAAAATGACTTAAAGAATGTTTTCATTTTATCCAGAACATTTGGGGTTTTTTTTAATTGGATGTATTTTCCTTAGTTGTTGTCCCTTTCAGCAATGAATCTTAATGCTCTTGAAATTGCAAAAGTGAATGGTATTGAAGAAAGACAGGCAAGTTTAATTAAAACTTTATAATGAATTCATCAGTAGGATGAATTATTTCAATACAGTTCCATTTTCCGATCATCATTAGCTGCTATTCTTCACCATTTTTTTGTGTGTGAGGCTGTTGTGTCCTTTTGCCAGGTTATTTTCTGTGGTATAAACCAAGTGGAAAGTATTACAAGTATCATATGCGAATTGAATCTTATGTAAATTTAGTTTTTGGGTAGCAAGTACTGAAAGTATTAATTACCTGTTTCATTTTGAAAGAAAGAGAGAGAAAAGGAGATATTATTTTAAATGCAATTATATTATACAAGAATGTGTGAGATTAAAGAGGTGAGTGACACCTTTGTTTTCTAAATGTAGTAGTGTGTAGATGTAGAATAATTTCTTGTATTTTGTATCTTGCGAGAACAAGAAATAAATGAGAGCATTTTATAAGCAGAGTTATGTTTTGATAGAAATCTGTGTGGGTTGATTATTTTTTAATTTGAAAGTGCCTTATCAGAATGCAAGTATTCAGCATTCAGTTGCAGAGAATCATTGAAATAGTCCTTGCAAGGATGTACACACTAGTCAAAAATTCATTGTTTTAATCTATTTCCAGGTGTGCCTTGTCTGCTTGGGGTTTTTTTGTTTGGTGGTGGTAATTTTTAGCTGTTGTGTAACGGTGTTTATTACCTAGTACACTTAAACAATCTAGGCTGCATTCAGGTGGGGATCTTGTATTTAAAATGCATTGTATCTGTAATCTGTCAATTGACAAATCTGATTTTCGACATGTTCAGCCTAATTGGGGGTGGCCAGTGGAAGGAGTTCTCTTTTTTCCCCTCTCCATCCATGTGACCTTACTGTCTCCCTTGTACGTGGTTGGACAATTGTGAGATCAAGTGCAAGGAGGATGACAGAAGGTTGCTGCAGGAACGAAGGGTGTTTTCTGGCAGCTGGAACTCGTGACCATGGATGACCTATTTCGTCAACCTTTTTTGGTTAGTTCGCATCGAATGTCATGCATCTGTAACTAGAGACAGGAACGTAGACTTTGCTGTACTGATTCAAATCACTAATCTGTCAGCAAACCTCTTTGTTTTCATTTTTGGTTCTCTTATCACATATTCTCTGAAATAAATATATTTATTTACAGGCATTTTTGACACCGATTCAGCTGTCTGTCTTAAAATTTAAAATACATTGATGCAGATGTAAGAAAGATACATCAGCTCCCTGGTCATAGTTTTGAGACAAACTGAGCCCATCAAGGAGAGCAAACAAATTCTTTGTTTCTTTACAAACATTAAGGAAAATTCACTGAATCGTCTGTCCTAGTTATGTTGATGGAGGCAGAGAACTGAGTGTTATGAGATCATTGTCAGCTTTGTGTTATATAGTACTTACTGATCTCGCCTACAAATGTCAGTGTGATGGGCTGATTGTTATGGCAGTGAATAGATGAAAATCCTCTGAGAGGAGGAGTTGAGATCTCAGAAATGAATTAATGGAGTTATTGTGTCTTCCTCTGCTTCATCCCACAGTCGCATTAAGAGCTCTGGCCATCGTTAATGACAGATTTTTGACCATGCTGTGAAATGATTCTTACAGCAATGCTTCGAACTAATATGAAGTCAGAGTCTTTGTGATCTAAAATGTTTCAAGATGCAACTGTTTTCCTTTTTAGTAATCCGCTCCTGAAAAGAGTGCTCAGTGTGGTAGTTACCGAGCACTTTGTTCCCCTTCCTTGCAACTTCATGTTCCTGAGCAAAACACAGTATGTCGAGTGGTCGAAAATGCCAGTCTTTTATAATTGATCCTGCCAGATCATGTGAACTTCTGAGGATCTTAAGCCTTCTGTGTTCAAGACTAATCTAGTAGTTTTAACCAGGAAGGGTTTACCTGTCTACTTTATCGTGAAGACCAGAAACACACAGCTGCCTTTGGTGATAGTACTGACTCCTGCTGTCTTAAAATGACTGTGAAACTATAGCCTGCCTTCTTTTACCAGGTATAGACATCCTTGAACTTAATGCAGGCCTCCTCTCTTACAAGATATGTTCATTATTTGTTTTTCTTTCTCCTTGTGGCTTAGAGAAAATACTGTCTGTACAGAGAGAAGCAATGCTTAGAGGAACGGTCACTCGAGTGAGCAAATTGATCCCTCGGTTGCATAAAGTTTAAGAGCTGCTGTTGGAAGCAATCAAGTCAGCATTCAAGAAAGTGGATGACTTTTTCTTCTTTTCTTCTGCTCATTTGTAATGCTGGAGGGAGCAGCCATGTTTTCTGCAGTTAGAACCTATGACGAACCTATCAAGGAGCTACAAGGAAAATCCTTTGGTCTTCAAAATTGCTTTCTTCCTATTTTTGATTTGTTTTGAACAGTCAAACTGTTCCTTTATTCTTTGTGCCAACTTCTGACATGTTAGTAGTTTGTTTTCTTCTCCCCTTCCATGTATCTTGAGATTTTTGATGTTTTTCAGAACTATATAGTTAATCTCAGCCTTGGGTTTTATGTTGACTAAGTAGAGTTAAGATGTAACACCAAGTGCTGCCTGGAGACTGTGGCATTTTAACTGTAGATACGTAACACACATTCCAGCCAGAAGAAGCTGACCTATTGTTTAGACAAATGCATTTCACAAACCTTTCAAATCCATTCACGGTAGAGAAGTAAAAGAGACAATAAACTTGAAATCATTTTCTAAACCACTGTGCGTGTTACATTCATCTCTATAGCAACTACATAAATAGATCCATCCTGGAGATTAATTTGAGGATATTTTTAATGTCTCTTTAAATTCAGGTTTCTGATTGAAACTTGAATTAGCTTATTTCTTCAGCCCTTTAACTTGAGGAGTGCTATTGGTTGTTAAATTGAACTGTCTTTTGAATGTGATAAGTGAATACACTGTATGATATTTTTAATATACATGCTAGAATTGGGAAGATCTGCGTGAGCAGATAACTCCTGCTAGCACTGATGGTACAGTGATAAAATGTCTGCACATTAACTGTCTGGAGCATCAGTCAGCCCTTTTGGGGAGCTTGTAGCCAGTAGTGAAGCTGTTCTTCCCACATCCTTTTGCTCATGAGCGTGAGAAATGAGATTGTACCTTGCTTTTGGCTGCTTATCTATAGCCAGGATATCTTCAGAAGCCAAATTTTACAAAAAATAATCAAGAGTAGTTTTTTTAATCTCACTTTATGTGCATCAGCTTGTAGTAAAAGAAGGTATTTTTGGGAATGCAAATGTAGGGCATTTGTCGAAAGAAATAGTGTGTAAATAGGAGAAAATACATATTCTAAGCAGACAAAAAAAATGGTTTATTTGATCATTTCTGTCCAGAGCCAGTCGGTCAGCACTAGTAATGGTCAAAAAGAGCCGAGCTGCAGAAACTAATATTTATTGTGTCCTTAAAAAAATCTATTGTGATTTGTAGTTTATGTAAAGGTCACCTTTTTTTTTTTCTTTTCTCCTTTATACTGATAGTTTTGATTACTGGCAGGGGGAGGGAGAGGAGAAGGGCTGGGAGAGGTGTGCTTCAATGGGGTGTAGGCAAGAGGTCTGGGCTCCAAATTTTCAGATTACAGATTTTCCCTGTAATGCTTATAATGTGAGGAAGTGAGGAGTTAGGAAATCTGACTTTTCTATTTTCTGATGCTGTCATAGGAGGAATAATAACCTGTCTGATAATGGGGAAAATTTGTAACACAGAATAGCATTCCAGTTTCTGTTAGATTTATACATCAAAAATGTGCTGTGCATGGACCCTTACTGTACTGGCTTGAATCACAGTTGATCACAGTTTAATACCTTCGGTTTTGTTGCTGCACCAGCAGAGTAATGATAAACAGCAGGTTTGGTTTTAGCTCAGTATTGAAATCGAGAATGCTGAGGAGTCACATCTGTTAAATTCTGTTGCTTTTACACTGAGTTGGTGCCTAAGGCACCTTTATAAACAGTTCTATACAATATTTTTTATTAAAGAATCCATTGAAGTCAGAGAATTGGAAGGTTGTGGCAAAAAAGAATAAAAAGAATTTAAACCAGTGACAAAAGTAGCTCTTAAGCTTCGGAAATGAACAGGTTTTTCACATGGAGATAGCTTATGAGATTAGTATTGCTGGTCTTGCTTTCTTACTGCTTGTTTGCTTACGTGCCACTGAAGAACAAGTTGTTTATATAAATACATGTTTCAAGGGATAAAAAGATTTATTCTTCTAATTCTTACAACCTTTAAAATGTTACTCAATCATGTTTTGCTATTGTTAAACTTCTGTAACTTTGAATTTATAACACATTTGTAGGTATAAGAAATGGGATTGTTTTTATCAGGTTCACAATATGTAAGTGTGTTTAATGACAGCTTCTTAAGTCATTCTTTCCCTCCTTATTAAAAAATTTTTTGAATACTTACTGTGTTGCTAGATTATTTTTCTAGTTAATTTGCATGTTAATAGGAAAGATATATATCTAGTTCAAAAAATTGTCTATTATATTTTGTAGGAAACATTTTTTCCACCTTTATTTGAGGTCTTGAAATACAATTTTTCAGTCTGAAGTCTATATTTACAGAAGACATTTTAGTAAAATTTGACTATATTTTTTTTCCCCATCCTCTTAATTTTATCTGTTGGATTAATTTTATCTGTTGGATTTAAGGTTATCATAGAGTATTTTTCTTCTTTTTTTTTCTTCAACAAAATAAAAAAAAATACTAGGCTATACATCAGGTACAGTTATAAAACTGTTGATTCAATTAGTTTTGGTTGCTTTCTTCTTCTTTAGGATGAATATTTGATTCTGTTTAGCAGTAGCATCAACTGCTAATTTTAGCCACTACACAAATTTACAAAGGATTGATTTTTGTCATTGTTAATGTGGTATTGAAATAGTCATGAGGATTTATTACATAAAACTTTAAGCTCCCTCTAACATCACATTGTAGATGGGAAGTATGCAATATTCATCTTTTAGAAGAGACGTAGCCATAGTGGGCATGTTTTGAAGAGGTTCAATTCAGACAAAGCAAATGCTGAAATGCAAAACACCGTTCACTATTTGGATGCAAAACACCGATTATTATTTAGAGGCCTGTGTGTGTTGTTGATGCCATTCCAGAAAATTATGTAAGATTGTGTTTTTCCTTTTTGCTGACAGGTGATAAATCCAATGGGATGGGACGCATTTGGTTTACCAGCAGAAAATGCTGCAGTTGAACATGGGCTTCACCCTGCAAGCTGGACACAAAGGTAGTTTTTAACGAATTTAAGTAATATGGCATTTCCACTGTGAATACCTGTACTGTGGCCCCCCCAAAAACAACAAAACAGAGCAAAGCCAGTGTAGAAATAGAAGAAAGACAGTACAGAAAGAGGGTTATTTTCCAGTGTTTTGTGGGACTGCGAAGATGATTCAGTTTCAAAAAACAAATGTATCAGGATAATTTTCAAGATTTTCATCTCAATTACTTTTAACTTGTAAAAAGGTAGACTATTGAGAGAGTGACATTTCCCAAACACCCAAATCAGTGAGTAAGAAACAAATCAGGGTTTTGTTATGGTGAGTTAAATCTTAGTACAGAATACACAGTTGAAAATTATGAGCTACGTGGTTAGATTTACTAGCAGTTTTCAGTACCGTGCAAGGAGGAAGAGGGTATTTTTTTCATTTGAGACTGGGTCTTGGAATGTGATAAGCAGTCATTATTGCTGCTGATTTCTGACAGATTTGGGCTTTAGACCACAGAACTGGATGTTGTGTTCCCCTAATATCCTTTAAAAGGAGTAGAAAGTTATATAAGTAAACATTAATTTCTATAAATTACTCAGAAACCAATCTTCTTAAGTGAAGCTGTTGTGCTCTGGGTGCAGTAATCTAGCTGTGGTATCTTTTTGGACCTTGATCCATTTCCTCCTTTGATAATGTTGTTTCTTTTAAGTTTTTTTCATGCTTCGGTCCCATGTTAAGATATGTGATACTTTTCCAGCTAAAATATGATGGCAACTGATTTCACTTTGGGAGAATGCATGGGTGAACTACACACAAATTCTGAGTTATTTATGCTCATTGTTAAAAATTTTCTTCATGTGTGGTTTAGATAAGAGAACCAGTGAGAACCAGTTACCATCAAGACACAAAACCCTGGTTTTATTCTTTTGAGAGTCTGAAACATCACTGTTCACAGTGTGTTGCAGGCTCTCAATTATGTTGTAGCACGGTCAATAAATTGATGATTTCTATCTTCCCTCAATAAGCCTTCTGAAGCTCAGCTGTAAAACAAGTCTACATATCTGTTGTATCTGAGTGCCTTATTTTTAGCTCGATTATGTTGATGGAACCTTCACCAGATAGAGTGTTATTGTAATCCTTACCTACATGACAATTGAGGCACAAAGAAGTGAAGGTTGTAGTTTTGAGACAACAAGGCTGATATTAAGTACTTGCTGACTACAGAAGGGTTAGTGTTCTCCCCTTCTCTCTACTATGGGGTCCCTCCTCACCAATTGTACTGGCTTTGGCACTCGTAGGATGTCTTGTCAAACTGACTCAGCTTGCTAACTCAGAAGAAAGCCATTCTGCCAGCTGACTGAGTTGAATTAGCTCAACAGAAAAGCAGTGAGTGTGTGGGGCAGAGAGACTGCAATAGCAAAGCGCCGTATCAGCTTGGCCTCTCTCCTCTAAGCGGTTTGTCAGGGTCGTAACATAAAGTGAGGCACAGCCTGAGCTGAATCTCTTCTGCTGCTTTCTGTGCCATTCTGTTTTTTTCTCTGGTCTTGTTAATGGGTGCGTATTGTTCCATACACTTAAAGCAATTCCGCTGGTAGTTACAAGTACAAGATGTTTTATACTGGAATAAAATTTTGCTTTGAAAATTTTGCTTTGGAAATTTCCTTACTACTGAAAAGAGTGATTGTCTAGTTTTAAGAGTTGAATGAAAATATGATAACAGCAAACTGAGACAAGTTAGCAAATCATCATTGGGACTGATTCTAATAAAATCCAAATAGGAAAATTAATTACATACTCAATTGTTTTGATTATGCTAAGGAAGGGAGATGGTTCATCATATGGGCAGTTTAAATTATGACCACTGAAGTAACTGCTGTCTTCCGTTTTCTCCACTGTCCCTGTCCTGAATGTTTCTCATGCCTGCAGCAGGGATGACTGAACTGAATGCGGAGCTGTGATGGTGTGATAGCAACCTGATGTGTTTTAGTCATCCCTGGAGTAGAGCCAGCCACCCATGTAAAAGGGGGCACGCTTTAAGCATTTCAATGTGCTTAGTTCAGGAGTGAACAACCATATTTCAGAGCATCATAATTTTCTGAAGAGGTGATTTAAAATGAGCTCCAGTTGGCTATTACTTCTTATAGTCTCAAAGTTAGGAAAGAAAACCCCATAAAACCAATTGAAGACAGCGTTACTTATACAAAACACACAGAAATATTTGTTAGGAGAGTTAGTATAGTGGCAGAAGCTTTGTGAAAATATGCTCAAATTTGATTTTTTTTTTATTGGTGCAGTTCATTTTGAGTGGGACTTTAATATATAAGCAGTACTAGTGAAAGGGTGGTTTCTCCCAGTGGAAACTGTGAGTCCATAAGAGGATTTCCTGGTATACCTGTACTGGTGTGACCCTGCTGGCAGGCCTCTTCTCGTGTAGCTGGGGCTCTGCAACTCTTAGTACTGGATACTTGCGTTACTCAGTTATTCAGCAGTGCAAGTTTGTTTGGGGTCAGAATTAAACACTTGGTTTCACGACTGTCAAATTAGTCACTGTGGGAGGATAGATGATACTTTATCTGACATAATGCATTTTAGTAGAAAGTTAAAAGTCCACAAGAGATTTTAAGCCATTTTAAAGTATGCAAGTGAATTCACACCAGGTCACTAGTTAATATTGTGTAATTGTGGGTATTTTGGTAGACTGTATTTAGTGCATTTTCAAACTAAAGCTTCACTGTATATTCTGATGTATCTTATTTTATAATTTTAATGTAATCATCTGGGGCAAGGTTTAGCCCTACAGGTTCACAGTTGACTTAAGTTTATCTGTGACTGTGGTGACACCAGAAGTTTATGGTCTTGTCACCTCCCAGGATATATGTTCCCACCACGTCTTTTGTACTGGCTTACATGTTTTTGCAGCCACAGTATTGGTTTGATCAGCCTGTTGATCAGAGCGAAGCAAGAAAACTGGTGGGGTTTTTTTGAGAACTTTTTTAGGGCATGTCTTCAGTTGAATGGGTAAGCTGATTCAACTCAACCTATAGCCACACAATCACCAGAGCCAAAGCAAAATACAGCTGGATAGCATTGCCAAATTAGAGCAGGATTAAGCTGGTTGGGAAAACGTGTCCTACAGCATCGTGAAGATTTCAGAGGGTCCTTTGGCTCAACTGTAGTAAAGATAATTAAAAAGAACACAAAGTAATGCTTCAGGAACGTTTCCCTCACACTGCAGTGCCATATTTGCTTTTCAGTTATGCTCAAATCAGAAGAAAAATCATTTTCTTGTACACACAGCCATTGAAATTGAACCAAAATACACTAGGGACTTTTAAAATTATTATTTAAGATGAGTATTCTGATAGTTCCTTGAGTTTCACTGTTAGTGAGATACTAGTGTTTTGAGGTTAACTAGTGCTTTTGATTTCTCAGAACTCTATAAGCACCTGATTTTAAATATGATCTCAAGATAGAAATATTTTTAAGTTAATGAATTTTTTAATGTTTTATTTTGCAGTAATATTCAACACATGAGGGAACAGTTTGATGCACTAGGTCTGTCTTTTACGTGGGAAAGGGTAAGATTTTCTTTTTTAAGAGGTGCTGCTTTATTGTATGATGGAACATTGAAAAACATGGAATTTCACCATTTTATTTATGGCAATATAGAAATTTCTGAAAGTGACCAGTTTCAGTTGTTCAACTGTAAAATTAGACTTGAAAAAGGGGAAAATCGAGCTTCTCTCAAGCTTCTTATCAAACTTCTCTTGCTTTTGACATACTGACATCATCTGATAATCTCAAGGTTTAAGAGAATCTTTTCTTTAAAGTAATTTCAGTTTTGCATTTCAATTTTTCACTCTGCTTTTCTGTCTCTTTCAAAGTAGTAATTTTCTGTGTTAGAAGTTAGGCAATAGTCTAAATAGATATTTATGAAGCAGCATGCCTTTGTGTTAAGGTATATATGTTTTGAGGAGTGCTTTTTTCAATGTGTATGTTTTTATAACATACTCAAGGGTTTAAAGCTAGTAACTTGAAATGGTGGTCTAAGCTATGTTATTCTAAATCTGATGCATAAGTCTGCATTTTCATAGGTGTTCATATCATTACTGTTTTGGAAAATAGAAATTTTATTTAAAACACTAGTGCTTGAGAATCAAGTGTTCACCTTAAAAACCTTACCAACATGATCAGACATAAAGTGATGTCATTTTCAAGATAAAAAATACATTAATTTTTGAAGCAATTGTAAGGTTATTGCATTTGCCACTGAATCAATGTCAGTCACTACCTTTATATTCTCAGCAATAACCATTGCTTATCACCTTAATATGATTCTGAATTGAGTGATGGAGATGCTAATCTTGGATTTTTATAGCAGCGTTGTAGATCTGAAAAGGAAAAGGATTAGTTTTCTGGCAGTCTGAGACCTGCCATCTGTTTTCTTTAATCTTGAAGGTGAAGTTGTTTATTTGTATGTCTTACATCTAAAAAACATATTTCGTTGTGTCATATATATGGCAAGATTTTCAGTATAAGCCTTTTTAGTAGGATTTTCGTCTTCTTGATAGCCAAAAAAGTTGCTCTGAAAATAAAAGGTTTGTTGTGGAAGGTTTACTGCACACATTCTTGACAATTATTTTCTTATATTTAAAACTGTTAGCATCTCAGAGATTTTCTGTATGTGTAATACAGCAATACTTCAAAACAGTATTGGAACACACCGGAGTTGAATGTTGCAGAGTACCTTTCAAGAAAACTGAGAAAATTCACTTCTGTGTATGGACTTTTGTTTAATCCTTCTATTCTGAAGGAGAGATGGAGAACTGCCAGTGCTGAAAACCATGGAAGGAAATAAAAGTATACAGGGGAAAGTAATTTTTCATCTCTGTGCCTGTTCTTTGAGGCCCATCTTCACTTTTCTAGTAAACCATGTTTTGGTTAATGAACTTTCAGAAGTCTCTGAATACTTGTGGAAAGGGCTTTGATGATGCACTAAGTTAATTTGAACAGTTGTATAATTAGAATTATTTACAATGCTCTAGGGGCACATAGTTTGTGGTTTTGAAAGGAAAGTTTTTTAAAACAGCTAAAAAGTATTCCTTGATACGCAATTAATTTGGGAGTTTTCACTCCTTAGCTTATTAGTTGAGTTTTATTTTACCTGTAAAGCCTGCCATTATTAGCTGGAGTAAGAGTGACCTGAATGGTAACCATTAGAAATAGATATGTTTATTCATTGCAAAAAAATGTATGATGCCTGATATTACATGATCTCCAAATGCATGGATATTTGAGCTAGCCATGAAAGAAGTACCTTTGGAAGCAGATCGGCTAAGCTGTGGCAGAGCGTATTTTCCGAGCTGATAAAGCCTGCTTCTCTGCAAGGCTAATTAGGTTGGGCAGAGCATCTTACTGCCTCAGCTGCCCTGCTTCTGGGCTAACTCAAGCATCTTTGCACAGCAATGCACTGCGCTGTGCAGATACTAATCTTAAAAGTGAGCTCTTTGAGGTAAGGAATTTTTTTTCTTATTATTCCGTACTTGTATGGCACTAAATCAGTGGCTTACAAAATACTGTGACAATGCAAACAAACCCACTAGCATTAGTGACTCCTACGGAAAATGCAAGAAAAACACTTTTTGTATGTGTTAGTCTAGTTAACCAAGACAAAACAAGAGTTTGTTTTTAATTTAATTGCACTGGTGTTGCTTAAATGTGCTCCTTCACCATGCTAGAGCATAGTACCTAGGAAATATATGCTGGAGGGAACCCATTCCCTTACCTTAGACCCCTATTTTAGCGTGCCGTGAGTTGCCTTTTTAAAGTGCAAACCTTTTATGTTAAACTGTCTGTGTTCTCTGTGGCATGCTTAGATGATGTGAAGGAAACTTAAGTAAATTTTAAGTAAATTAAGTAAATTTTACCATTTTACAACTGTTAAGGGGAAAAAAAAGTGGGAAAATAATAAAAAGTACATTTTTGATACCTAGTGCATGTAGATGTGCTGAAGAAGCTGACTGCTTATAAAGTCACGTCTGGTGTTCAAGAAAGTCCTATCCAGGAATATGAAGGCTAATTGTAGTTTTATTGCTTGGTAAAATTATTATGAACAAATCCCAGTGCACGTTGGATGCTAGAAGTTTCCTTTTATTTGTCTGTGTTTTTTCCATCGTTCTCTCTGTCTTACAAATCAAAATGCAAAAATATTTTTATGTTGTAGCAGTCAGTGAAATTACTTAACCAGTGATGCACCACAAGTACGGCATTATTAAAAGCTAATTAGGTTATTTCAGAAAGCCAGGTTAGAAAGACACTTGAAAATTATTCTTCTAAACAGAAAATGTAAGCAAACTAAAAATGTAATTAAATGCATAAAATAGCTCTGTAAGTACTTTGCTTTAATGTAATTTTGAATACTAATAGTGATCTGATATGTTTTCCCTGAAACATGTAGAAGTGCCTCAAGTAATAAATGTTATATTTTTAAATCACTTTCAAAATGGTTTGATCTGGGGGAGAGATTTTTAAAAAATAATAAATAAGAGAGAGAACATTTCTGTTCTGAACACTTATGTTTGTCAGATCCAGGGTTAAAAGCTGCAGTTTGAGGATGAAAGAAATGTCTCTGAGCGACATTAAAACACCTGGAAAATAAAAAATATTGGGGTTATATTTTGTTTTTAAGATAACGATAATTTGGGCATTCCTGGTGATTAGATTTCTCCAAAATATCATCCCAGACAGCACAGCAAACTGCCTGCCACTTCTTTTGAACATGATTTTCAGGGGAATTAGGCAATATCATTTTCAAAGATTCATATCATCAGCAACAAGGGATGGAGAGCGTATAACATTTTTTCTTTCTTTTGCTCAGGAGTGCTGTCAGACTGAATGCATGTTCCCAGTAAGCCATCAGTTCGCCAGTGTATTATCAATCTGTAACTTTCTTCTAGAAGGCAGCTCGTACTGCCAGCGTTTTTTAGTCTAAACAATTCCTGGATGCCAAGTGACATAATTTTTTTGCATAAGAGTAATGTTCCCCTTCTGCTCTCTACATTAAAAAAGATGAAATCTTTGCTAGATTTTCTTTGTGCAGATATTTTTCTGTTTAGTTTCAAAGTTGTCATTCTTGTGCACTGCCTGAGCATGCATAAAACTGTAGCAGTAGATAGAGAATTACCTATTAAATTTTCTTTTTATCCACATATCACTGATAATCAGTCACCCTACTTGTAATTAAATGAAAAAGGAAACCGTTGATACAAGGCTACTTTTTTGCAGGAAAGATATTCATGCTCTAAAATGTAGGCACTGCATGATGTTTGTATTTGTAGCTGATAAAGCATGAAACTAAGAGACTTTGAAATACAAATATTCAAATTAATTTAGAAATGTAGTTTGGTCTAGCTGTAAACCTCTGAAAATCAAATAATTGTTCTTCCAGATGAGGTGGTACATGCCCTTTAATACCAAAATAGGCAAATAATAAATTAAAGATTGTTTAATCTTCCCAAATAGATTTAAAAAAAATCTGTTCAGACTTTCTCTCCTAATCACCTTTTTAATAAGTATCAAGTACAACATGGCTGTCTTCAGGATAGCAAAAGACTGTGCTAGAAATAAAATTGTTAGTAACAAGCTAGGAAATTACTTCTCTCCAGTCTAGTTATGTTATTCACAAAGCCTGGTGGATCTTACAACAAATAAACACTTTTATGCAGCCTATAAATGTTACTTTAAAAAAAAAAAAAGCAATGAATGTAGCTTGAAGATGTAACCTTCTTAAAAAACAAACAAAACAAACCAGTTTTAGGTTCAGAGCCACATAATAGAAAGTTGAGAGAATGGAACAGATTTAGAACAAATGATGAATTTTAAAACAAGGAATTTGAAAATTAGGGTTTTTTTTTATTAATGACCAAAATCTTCCATCCAGTTCGGGGTTTTATTTGTTTTTCTAGGATTCTTTACTGTTGGTTTTCCCATATTTTTGGTAGCCGGAGCTTTTTTATCAGATTTTTTAATTATGAAAGGCCCTTAAAACTTAACATGAACCAGTTGCTTCCCAAGTCGCGCTGCTGTCAAATCTAAATTGTAACACTGCTATTTAGTCTGTAACTGAGAATTTATTTGCAAAAGTAAATCAGATACTAACCCCTCCATCGTGCTATTTCTTAGGAACAGATTGCTGTGCTGCAATAGAGGGATTAAGCAAGGTAGTTTTGGGTAAGGGTAGGGACATTTCTCTTATATACCTCGGCAATATCTACTATTTTTAAAAGCAGACCACTTTTAAAGGTGGTTTGTTTTAATTGTTTTAATGAATTGTTTTAATGAATGAATGTCATTCCTGTAGGAATAAGGAGCAGTAACAGTAACCAATTATTATGGTGCATTTTGGTGACAGTATCAGATATTCTTTTCAACTAGGAAGCTCACAAAAGGGGGGCTGGGGGGAAGAGGGAAGTACTGTCCCTCCCATTTCATGGTAGCTTCTGAAATGCTGGGGTGATGGGTTATCACTAAATTTGTCACAGAGCACTGAAGAGCACATGCAATGGACAGCTGAGCAGCATATTTCGTATTTGTAAAAAGGGTTCTGATTTTTAGTATATATTTTATCTTTGGAGATAATATGCTAATATCCTGTTTATATATATTCACTGAACTGCTTTATGGTATGGGGTTCTGTATGTATGCTGTTATGCTAGTGCTTAGCTCACAAGTGAGAAGCAGAAAGTTACGTTTTTTGGCAGGGTGGAAGTGCTCCATCATGCTGTTTTGCGAACCCTTTTATAAACCCTTTTCTGTATTTCTGAGTTGTTAGTTCTGTTAATGCACTGCAAATCTTTTCCATGCTCATAAAGTATAAATAGAAACGTTAACATTCACCTTAATTTAAGCATGATAGCAGCCTAATGGAAACTTTTTTACCAGATATTATTTATTTAATCAAGATCAGTAACTGGCATACATGGAAAACTATTTTTCACCGTAAGTCTTAATGTGCTAAACGGTAGGGAAAAAAACAAAACATTTTGAGATTGACAAGAGGTTGCTGGCTTGTCATCAGCAGCTCATTTCACTTAGTAGTGATGTAATTTTTCTTTCTTCATTAACTGCAAATGTTACCTCAGACTTTCATGGTTATAAAGTTAAATGATGAGCTTGAGTGATCTTTTTGCAGCTCGGTGACCACACAACACATTTTCTTCAGTGATAAGTCTGCTGCATTTCTTCCTGAAAAACGTCAATTTACAACTTGTGAGAGAGCATGGACATGAGAATGTGTTCCCAGGAGTTCGCTTGTCTCGTCTCCTAAACATGCCTGTTTAGACTGAGAAACGTCATCTCTTTTTGTTTCAGTTAACACACATCTGCCGTTCAGGACCAAAAGGACAAATCTCAGTCCATTTTACTATTTTTATTTGACAACTCACTTCAGCTGTCTTACCTGTTTGCCTGTTGCTCACATAATCTCACGTTGTACCAAAAGGGATTGTCTCTCTTCGTTTGTGTCTCTGATACTAGAGTGATGAAGCTCTGTTGCCTGTAGTGGCATCACACTGGCAGAAGAACTCCACTGTGTGGAGAAGCAGGGAAAAAAAAATGAAAATTATTAAATGGATAGTGTTTAGTTGGAGAGATGGCAATCAGACTTCTATCAAGTGTTTTTTTCAGTGCAGAGCACAGGGATTTAATCAAGCAACTGTTTTTCATGACTAAGTCTCTGCATGCTGTGCTGAAAACTTGCCATTAAATGTCTCTTTCTGGTCTTGAAAGCCTCTTATACACACTTTTGAGGCGTATCTATTCAAAGGTCATACTAGTTGTTCAAAGCAACGTTTCAGCACTGGAATATAAAGTTGTAGAAAAAGAATAGAATTTAATGCTAGAGTGTTCCAGATGTCATTTGAGTAGCAGATGATACTGCTGATGTCATGTGTAGGGGGAAGCTTAGATGATAGGAAAGCCTGGGTGAAAGATGTCACATTTGAAGCTATTTCAGGTAGTTCATAACTATTTGCAAATGGAATAAATTTTATCAGTGGTTTGCTGTCAACCCTGTATCTCTAGAATCAGGAGAAGTTCTTGATTTGGAGTTCAGCATAGGAGTCGTCTTCCACTTCAATAAGTAAAACTGTGGTCAAACAGAAAGTTTGTAGAAATGTTTCTTTCTTAAACAAGTGCAAGTTAAGCAGGAAAGCTGTTGAGGATGGAAATGTGATCTGTTTATTGTTACATATTTGTGATATAATTAGAGCTTAAATACTGAGTTACAGAGTTGTTTTCACTTTGGCCAAACTTTAAAATATGTGGGTGAAAGTGTACGTGTATCCATTGTGCCTGTAAAACACTGCGTTTGCGTAGAGAAGATTGGGACTCTATAATCATGTAATCCTGTAGTCATCGTTACAGATTGAGATGTTTATTTGAAATGCAGTTTGTTTTTTTAAGAACAAATATTTAAAATATGGAACTTTGTAAGCAGGTGATAAGTAGGTTGGGGTTTAATTAGTAGAATTCACTAAGAACTTATAAAATGTTTGCAAGTTTAAAAAAAGCTATCTATTACCTTGTTCCTGCCGTTCTCTTAACCCCCATTCCCTCTTCTTATGTTGTCTTTTATTTTTATCTGTCTTGGTTTCCCTCTTAACAATCCCCCTCATTTGTGACTTCTTTCACGACTCTATCTTTTTCCCCACGCTCTTTTTCTCCACATGTTAACCCAGAGCATTCTCCTACCTTGAGCTGGCTCCCCTTTGAAAATGGTCTCTTATTTGACCTTTGATTGTGTGATAACCTTTGCTAGTCTTTCATCTTGAAGTTTAGAGTCTCACCCCATATTCCCTATCTGTCAACAGCCTCGGTTCCTCAGCGCTGTTCTTCTGTCCTTCTGTACTGACTGCTTCTTCAGCTGTAGGCTCCTCCAGTCTGCTGACTTCTCTGCAGCCAGCTCCCAGCCGACAGTCTCTGTTCCAGCTTTTCATCACTGAACAACAGAGGAAAAAGCAACGTGGCTAAGATGACTTCTTTGATAGAATTCTGCTTTCTTCTAGTTTTGCTATTTCCCTGGTCAGGCAGCTGTGGTCTTTTCCATTCATCTTCTGTTCTTAGATTATCTATCAGCACTGATTTTACAGGGTTCTTATAATCCATGTTGATGGGGAAACTTTTCCTTGCACATCAAACCCACACAAAGCCCATGTTCTCTGGTTTTGTGTACAGGTGAATATTATAAACATTAGCCAAAACTGCATTTATGTTTTCTCTGTGGCATATATTACACAGTCCTGAGTTAATTGTTTAAGTTAAAACACCGTAAGAAAGTACTAAGAATAGCTTCAGGATTTTTATTTTATTTCATTTCTGCAGGAAGTAACCACTTGCTTACCAGAGTACTACAAATGGACACAATATCTCTTTCTTAAGCTTTTTGAAGCTGGGATAGTGTATCAAAAAGAGGTAAGTACAAACTTTCACCTTTAATACTTTGCAGGTGCACTAACTCAAGTCACTCATGTCAGTGGCACAGCTCTAGATCATCCATTTGCATTCATTAAGTGGACAGGTATTTATTGTGCTCTATTGGTTTTAAATCACTGCAAAATATAATTAATTTGATATATAACTGAATTTTATATATAGGTAAATTTTATACGTCACTAACTAACATGAATGGGTATTGTAGCAAGTCAAACCAGAAAGGTTTATTATCAGTGTTTTACACTGAAGTACAGGATAAGAATATAGCTACTATTAGTTTATTTTGTGGCTTTAATATAGAATTTTCTAGGTCTTAACTTCCCTCTCATGAAAACATATAAGATAATGGGATCATGAGGAGTGTCTTGCAAGATTATTTAACTGCATAACATTACTGTGAAGCTGTCTCAGAACTGATAAGATTGGATAGGATAGTTGGAGATTATGTGCCTAACCATCCAATTCCTGGACCTTATTTGTGATCTCTAAAACATTACAGAAATACTTGATGCTGTAAGGCTATCACAGCTGTTTTTCTGTTAGAGTTCATTAAGCAAATGTACTTATAATATTTTGTAAATAATACATATCAGACTATCTGAAAAGGGCATGGTTCAGTTAACTTCTTAAGCAGGAGGTGAAACAAAGATGTTAAATGATGTTAAATGAGCATTCCAAACAACTCTCTGTATGGCCAAAGCAATGTGGTTCCAAAATACCTGAACAGCTGCACCTAAGCAAAGCTGCAATTTAGTGAATGTTTCTAACTTAAAATGGAAACTAAGTTTTCTTAAATATGCTTTGATGTTTTATTTGTGTTCTATAGGATTCAGGAAACCCTATAGGATATAATTAGTGATGTACTCATTATTCTGTGATCCCAAAGAGGTTGATGGTGAAAGGCAGCATTTGGAACGGCAGGGTGTTACTGAGCTACTTCTCCTATGTCCATTGGCAAGATGTATTCAGAGATCTTAAATGACAACCAAGCAAAAAGATTCAATATTTTATATGTTCTAACATGCTGGGTTGGGAGGGGGGGAGGGGGTGTTTTCTTCCTTTGGGTTTTTTTCTGTAATTATTTGCTGTGTTTGTAATAAAAAAAAAATAAACCCCTAGCTTTGCCATAACAAACTTATTTTTATCTGCAAATTTGCTTGACAACGATCCCAGGTGAATCTGAAAAGCACAAGGCTTGCTGCTTCATTAGAAGCAGTGATGATATACAAAACAAATTTTGCCTGCAGGCTCCCAGTACTGTGGGATCCTGAAGGTGTTTGGGTACCAGTGATTGGATCTGCTTCCCTCTTAAGAGTCAAGGATCAGTTTGAGGACTTAAATCAGCATCTGTTAACCTGCAGGGGATGTAATCTCTGGTGGATATAAACCAGTTGCTTTTTGGCAGGAAACAGATGGCAGAGATAGCCCATAACCATGTGTCCTTTCGAACAATCATATATACTTAAAGCATATATTTATCCTATGTCTTCAGCCTACCTGCAATATATGTTAGGCAGTACTTTTTCACAGCTTCAAGGTTCGTGTCTTAAAATTTCATTTTGGGTACAAGGAGATAATTCATAGCCTTACTGTGGCAATAAGAATAATATATGTAGAGTGTTCATCTAGTTAACGCTGTGTTCCAGGAGTATGTGTGTCTGGCCAGAAATTATGCTGGTAGGGAAATACGGACTCGGTATGTCCAGGAGCTGGAATTAGTGAGAATTAACAATGTCTGTCTGGGTGCTGCAGCATCCATAGAGGGCATCTTTATTCACTGTAGCAAAATCCTCTCTCTTCTTCCTGCAATACTGATCTAGTCCATGTACTTTAGAGGTTATTGACCTGGCCAGATGTCACTGTCTTATTTAGGTGAGATTAGTTTCTACCTACACCCTATTGATTATTTTGATTAGGTATCTGTAGACTGTAGTGGAACCATAGACACTAAAGCCAGAGACAGAGACTTATGCTATAGATACCTGAAGTTAGATGAGATGAATCCTATCTTGAAAGCATATGGTGTACATTGGCATAGTGAGGAGTTCTAAATAATTTGTGGTCTCTCTACACTTTTGCACTGTGCCTGCTTTGACATTTAACGGCTTCCTGGGGCCATAGTTTCAAAGCCTGTCATTGTCAAGAAGTTGCCTGTGTGAGGTACAAGTAGGAACTAAGGATTTAATTTAATATCCTGGATATTAGTCAAAAGGCTGTGAGAGATGGAAGGAACAAAATGCAACTCTAAAAATTCACAGGCGAGACCTTTCAGTAATGGATTTCTAAAATGGGTATTTGCTTTGTTTTGCATGATTTATTTAGATAAATCTTCCTGTTATGAATCATAAGAATATGTTATACTAAATAATTATACTCATATAGATCAGGTCAGTTACCTTTTAAAATTTTCATCATAAATTTTATTCAATATCATCAAAACAGAAACAGTATTTTTTCTCAACTTTGAGTCATAGCCAATTTAATATGATAATACTGCTTTATGCAACTGGCATGTTATTACTTCTTAATATTGTCTGATTTACCTCTCTTTAGCTGTTATTTTAACTTTGTAGTGGTGTGGGGTTTTTTTCAGAACTTACAAATTAAAAGATCATTACCTTAGAGCCAACTTCATAATGTGTTGTATCATTACTGAAGAATTTGTGTGTTCTGAAAGTCTAGAAAATAGGTCTGTAATAGTGGAATATAATGATTGCTTTTAATTTCCGAATGAATTTTCAGAAGCCTTTTATAAAAAAACAGCATGGTGTTATTGGTAGGTAACAGATAAAAGGTAGGCAAACTGTAAAAAGTTTAAATTCCAGTGACATGCTGAGTTCACACAAGCTTCATTTGAAAATGAGGTTTTTTTTTTTATATGAAAGAATGGCTTTTGTTCATTTCATTATAATAAATTTTGTATAAATCGATGTAGGTAATCAGACTTCGTGCATGCGTATACCACACATTGATAACAAAACCAGCAACAGTATTCCTAAGGAAGAGGATACATGCATCTGTCTTTCTGCTGTCCTCACTGTAAGATTTGTAAAAAGGTTGTGATATTTACTCTCTCTAAGAATATGTAGCGTATTTAAAACTTAGCAATATCAGTTGTTTGGAAAGTGGGGCATTTCAGAAGGTGATCAGTGATAGATAAAATGTAAAGTGAGTAATATGAGGACAGGGATTAGTTTTTAGGTTGAGATATACTAAGTCCTCCCCATACACAAAGAATGCATTTGAAATTTTCAAATTATGTTTAATGTATCAGAATGCTCTGGAGCTGGAGCTACAGTTTTTCAGTGAGGCTGATTTAACTTTTATTTATCTCAAATACTAAATAACACTCAAAATAACGGATTACTTTATCGCTTTGATAATTTTTTTATTTTTTTCTTTTTCCTTCTGTCCATTTTTTCAAGTTAGTATCTAGATTGAACACCACTTCTGGAATGACCATTAGGATTCTTTTGTGGTCTTAGATTCTTTATGATAAAGAACCAGCTAAATTGTTCAGCACTGGGGGGGATGAGTTTGATTTTTGCTTTGTCCCCAGAATGATATGTCTGGTATTTCGGTTGGTCCTCGCAAAACAAGGTTTGTAAGTTGAACACCAACATTTATTTTGCTTTAAATTTTCTTTAATGTATTTGTATTAATAAGGAAAGATGATTCCAAAAGTAATTCACACAGTTGACAGAAGTTACATGCAGAAAATATCACCTCTTTCCCTTGAAATACAGTTGAACACTATAATACTTCTTTGTGATTCTGCCCTCTCAAGTTGGAGATCCTCAGTTATTCATCCCTCTCAGTCTGACTCAATGCTTTTGATGCTTAAAAGTTGTCCACCACTAATCCAGACTATGTAATTTGCAGTATAGTCAATTGGAACTTACCTATTTAATATTCAAGTGTCAGCCTATGATGATCAATCAAGGCAGATGCTGCCAACTGCATTCTTGGGTTTTTTGAGTTCAGAGAAGATGAATATTCAAAACCTCTTCAGTTGGGTCCACGTCGCTGATTCAAATGGATGTTATAGAAATGTAGAAAACTCAGGGGCCTAAGGAATGTTTGTGGATAATTCTTTTGGTGTCTGAAAAGTAAGATTCTGGTTTTGAAATAGCTACTGAAAATATTTTTTCTTCTTGCAACTTTTTTTAGGCCTTGGTTAATTGGGATCCTGTGGATCAGACTGTTCTAGCTAATGAACAGGTGGATGATAATGGTTGCTCGTGGCGTTCAGGAGCAAAAGTGGAACAGAAATACCTCAAACAGTGGTTTATCAAAACTACTGCTTATGCAAAGGTATGAGAATACAATTTTTGGAAATGATGGTAGCACTTAAGACAGGTGACTTTTCATACAGAAATATTCATCAAGCTGAATGTGGTCTTTTATATATGCATGTCTGTGTAATATATAATTATATAATAGTATACACGATCTATCCTTGTGTATGTATGTATATAAAAATTATTATCCCTGAAGTCTTTCTGTTCACATCTTTAAGAATTCTAAGTAATCGGTGTGGGATTAAGTTTTGAAGAAATCAAAAAGCATAAATTAGATGTGAATGAATGAAGTCTCCATTCACACATTGTCATCCCATATTTACCGTCAAGTGCTTTTCTGTATATTTTGAATGTACAGCTGTGCAATCTTTTGAACTAGAAACTTGTTTGTTTAGTCAGCCTGTTGTATTTATGGACACGGAGTACTTATAAGCAATGGAGTACAGCCTGTCACCTAGCGTTCATTTCCACATGTGTCTGAACCATAGTTCTTTATGATTAACTGCTCTTTATTGAAGATCGTCTGGACTTTCTGTTGTACTTTACATCATACTCTATTTGTTTATCTGTAATTTAAAAAATATTTTCAAGTTATTTAAACATCCTTTTTTGTTATGAGCTCAAATTTTGATTGTGATGGGACAGCATAGCTTCGACACCTAGGAATTCTTCAACAAAATTTTTGGCTTTATGCTCTCTGAGATGAAAGTATCGACTTCTTGTTTTGTCTGGGTGAAGTTTTTATTCCATCCAAGTGTTCTGTGTATTGAGACTTTAAGTATAGATTGAGAAAGTTATTCCCAAGAAAATATTAAAAATTCTTTTTTGACTCTCTTTCTGAGCCTCAGGTTCAAGAGACCAAATTTCCACTATCATCCGGGGAGAAGAAATCCAGGTCTCACTCTAGGTCCATTCATAATAAAGAGAAAAACCTTAGATATCCTGTCCGATGCTTTGATTCCACATACATAGAGAGGGTGCTTGAGATGCATGTTTTCTGGTTGTGCTGCCTGTTCTGGCAGTAAGGAGGGAACATTTGCTATAGCTGAAAGAAAAATGGAGTATGTCTGCACAATCACAAAATGATCACAACATTCTGAGCTTTTTCTTGGTGCTCTTGTCACCAGATTTCATTATCACCTTTGTGATATTTCAGGGTCTGCCCCAACTCACTGTTTCCCTCAGTTTTAGGCTGAAGTGTCACTAGAGTTTCTACCTGTACTGGTACATCTTTTGTCTATTGTCTTTGTAGAGGTTGTAGGAAATAATGACTGGTATTTCTGGGCTGTACCCATGCTTGCACCAAATCACTGTTTACTTATCTCTCTCTAAGAGGGGTGAATCAGCCTTAAATTTTTACTCATGAAGACCAAAAGACAAGACTGAGGAGCTTTTCAGTAACCTTGAAAACACCCTTGGCATACTGGATTATTAACTCTTGCTCAATATCCACCCTTCTGTAGGGAGGAGGATTTATCTTTGTCTTTAGTCCCTGACTTAAGAAATGTTGTTACAGGAAAGGCATCAGCTCTTGGGATGATCACGTCTCCCACATGTCATTCTCCAGTTACTAGGCTCAGCAGATGACAAGAAGGAACTTGTTCCTCCACAGTACCCCCTCATCTTCACCTCAAAGAGACTCAGGAGACTACCATATCCCCTATCTACATGAAGGGCAAAAGGGCAAACCAACACCTTGTTCTTGAGCATCTTAGTGGCATCATGAATGAGAGCTGCTTCTGCTTTTCATTTGAGGACGAACATTTATATTAACCTCTACAAAACCTTTAAGCCTTATTACAGAGGACAGTTGAGTGCTCTAGAGATCTCTGTACAGGTTTCCCAAAATTTTGTTCGGTGCATGATTGATATTCTGTATGGTCTATGCTAGCTGATACAACCAGGTCGATGAATGATGCCATATTGCTCCCAGCTCAAGTGCTTTGGCAAGCATTGCTTTCATGTGCTCCCACTCCTTGTACAGTGACAGATGCTACCAAGTATCAGCAGGTGGTTTGGATTTTCCTTTTTACTCACCCTCCACTGACTCCCGTTTTTGTTGCTGTGGTTCTGGCACATTTTGAACAGTCTCACTCTACTTCTTTTGGCAAGGGCTTTAAACATTTGGTTGTAGAGGGAGAAAAAATTACTGGTGTTTTTTTTTTTTTTCCTAAACCTTCAAATAAGAATAGCAGATTACCAGGCTCTGCTATTCCAAGTCCAATATCTGATATTAGATGGATTTCATGCTTTGGAAGATTAAGATAAATAAATTCCCTTTTCTTTCAAGTTGCAAGAGGCTAGATAACTTAGCAGGTTGTGTCTTACTTTCTCAAGAAGACTGTTTTGGCCATAGAGCTCTGAATGGCCCAGAACTGCAAGCCGCAGTTGAAGATTGTCCATTGGAGGGAGGCTGTCTCTGAGCTAACACTGGACAAATACTTCAGTCTCATAGAGACTCTGTGCCACACTGACATAACCAGGAAGCTTTGCAACAGCATGTTGACAGAAGCCAAATTACAGATCTTAAATACTACAACTTTGGCTCCTCTTTCTGAATATCTTGACTAATTATCCTCAAAACTCAACTTTGCACACATTTCTTCATTCCTTACAGTAGTCATACCAGTACTTTTCAAGGAGTAGTAATAGACATGAGTACTTCCTTCTAAATCTGTTTCTTTGGTATACTTTTTCTTTGGCTTCAAGCTGTTGATGGTTGATCTGAATCCATATCGTCCTAAATAGCATAGTGTTGAACACCATGGTTACAGCAATCCCTCTTCCTAGCCTATTCCTCAAGCCTTCCTCCCCACCTCTTTTCAAAAGCCCTTGCCAGTAGACCAGGCTTCATTTAGAGAGAGTTGCTAATTTACAGAGCCTTTTGTCTTGGAGCAGAGGGGCCAGATTTTACAGAGCTAGCCCTAATAGGTGTGAAGGATAGAGACATCTCATAAACTTTAAGAAGCTAAAGAATTTTAATCACTAATATGATTTTAGGATGATAACATTAGTGCTGGTAATACCTTCAGTTCAGCAGGGGGAGTTATTTCATGTATCTTGATCTTGAAGAAATTAATTTCCATAAAGAGATTTTCCTGGCTTACATCATGGACCGGAACCACTACCAGTACAACTTCCTTTTCTTGAAAGTCTTTGCTGTTCAGAAACTTCAGATATTTGTGCTTCTAATGATAAATGAGTACAACAATTAGGGTTTTCTTTTTTATCCTTACCTGACAGTTTGCCAGTGAACACACCTCTCTAGAATAATACCAGGTTCTTTATGGATCTTACTTCCCTTTTTCTTCAGTTGTTTGGGACTCGCCATGAATATGTGTATAGTACCTTCTCTGCAGTTATTTTCAGGCACCTGAAGGCTCAGGATGCTACAGTAGTAGAGACCATTTTTATCCAAGCTGGGCTTAGATGGTGACGGTTACTTACGATACTCCATAAGCCAGACTCCTGTTAATGGGAAATCTGAGAGGACATTATAAAGATTATCTTTAATGGGACTGGGGATTTCAAATTCATGGTCAACCTTTTTTGCATTAAGAAAACAATAGAAATAGAAGTTTACCCTCCCAGAACTTGTCTGGCCCAGATTCCCCATTTCTGAGCCAATTGCCTGTTGAACATCTTTTGTCCAGTTCTGCTTCTTTTGAAGGTGTCCAGAAGGTTAAGGCAAGATGGTGCCAGATTAGTGTGGTCAAAATTATTCTGATCTGAAGACCTATGTTTTCTGTCAGTGTTGAGTAGCTTCTATGTCTTCGAGACATACTGCCAGAATTCCTATCAGAACTCACCTGACCCTCTATATCCTGTATCTCACAGTTTGGACAAGTTTATGGGCACAGAGCAGATTTATTCCTTCCTTGTGCAAGATGTTCTTATGATGTTTGGGAAAAGGTAGAGACCTAAGTGGATCAGGCTTTCAGTGAGTTTTATGGATATTTCTGTTATCCGCTGAAGTTTCACTACTTCTTTATTTTGAAAATAAAAAATGGGAGGCACTAAGAGATCATCTGATAGTAATTTAATCCTTGCACCTTTGGGGAAAGATTTGTATTTTTTTCCCACTTTGGCTACTTTTAGACATAGAGGTTTAGTATTCTTTAAGAGTGTCCTACTTCTCCAACTCCTCTTTCTCCAGTGAGGCCTTAATCTGGATTGGTATCTCATGGGGAAAGCCATTTGAATCAGGTTACCTTTTGCTTGCACCTTCCATGGTGACTATTATTTCTTCTGAAAAGTTTACAGAAATTCAAGACCAAATGTCAGAAAGCTCCACCTTCCTTGCCCCTTTTCTGCAACAAGGCTCTCTGCAAATCTGTTCCCTATTCCTTCCAGAAGTTATCCCTGAGGTTTTTTTAAGTTGACATAGTGGGAAAGCATGTTGAAAAAAAGCTTTATTTCTGATAAGTAACTCCTTTCCTGTGTGGCTTAGAAAAAAATCAAAGTCTTTATTTCATAACCATGTTTCATAGACAAGGTTCCATTTAAAATACATTTAATGAATCTGCTATCCCCTAGTTCTTCATGCAAATTACCAGCTGGCAATAATGGCTGAATACGTATGCATACAATTTATTTACTACTTGGAGCATCCACAAATTATTTTGTTGTAACTACTTAACCTGTTTATACTGCATATTGATGATCTTTCGTGTCGTATTTGTTCTTCTCTTTCACCCATTTATCATTTTATGTTTTCTTCTGTATCTCACAACCTTAATGAAAATAAATACTAGTAAGGGTAATCTTCATCTGCAATGCTTAAATTACTAGCCAAATAGCAACAAGAAGTTACATGATCAGTACTGGGCTGTGAAATCATCTTGTGTGTTACAGGAGTCAGTGTTTCATTCCTACACACACTATTCTTTAGATTTCTGTTGTGTCCAGAGGAATCATCTTAAGTGGATTTGCTTTGATTTCTTTATTGTCTTGAAAGAAAAAATGCAAACAAACAAAGCAGTGTTTGCTCATATGGCAATTTACCATTGGCAATGAATTTTTTTCAAAGGGCAAAGATATTGACCATGCTTTAAACACTTAGCAGAAAGCATTTTGGTTATGTAAAGTAATAAAGTAATCATGACCCATTTTTCAAACTGTGAAGTGCATCTGAAATGGTCTAGCAGCTTTTATGGGTTTTTAAAGAACATTTTAATTGTCATTTTTCTTTTGACAGATTTCTTTGATAAAAGTATAATGCCTTAACTGATGGCATTATTATTCAAATTGTTGTCTGTGCATTTAAGATGTTTAAGCTAAAACATTTAGTTGCTATGGTTACCCAGCTGAATCTGTAGGCACATTCATTGGAAAAAATCTATCTGTAAATGTTAGTATTTTCTGTGTGTACCTGTAAATTGCTAATATGTTTTTTTTATGCACAGTCAACTGAGTCTTCAAATGAGAATCTGTAAGGTTAGTCTTTGCATAGTCCCTGTTCTTCCTAAATTAATTTTATACATTTTTTTTTCATATTTTACTCTTCAAAAATCACCCAAATAACCAGAAGATAATCTTGTTTTGAACAAAATAAAATTGAAGCAACTTTGAATCTTCAAGTTTTGCCTTAAATCATCTCCCTTTTTGCACAGCAATAAGATAGTATATGTATGTTTAATTTAAATAGTGGGGAAAGTGACAAGGCCTACAAAATTCTGCCACTGTAATTTACAGTTGCCATACAGAGAAGTAGTACTTTTTACTTTTTTTTTTTTAATAGTTCATTTCTTTTCATACAGACATTTAGAGACAAATCCTTCTTATCTTCTGTGAAGCACTGAAACTTAGATGTTTAGCATGGTGCTAACTCTGTGAAGGGAAAGCAACAAAAGATCTACCATTTCTTCTCCAGCTTTTCTCTGGGTTTGCGCTACACCTGGCAGCCCCTTTGTCTGATCTGAATAGAACTGGAGTTGTTTTACGTAATTGTGTTTTGCTTGATTTTTTATTTTCTATTATATTTCTGAGATATTAATCAGAATGGAAGATATTAAGCATTAGGAAGAAGTTTTTCACTTTGAGGATGGTAAGGCACTGGAACAGGTTGCCCAGAGAGGTTGTTGAGGCCCCGTCCCTGGAGGTGTTCAAGGCCAGGCTGGATGTGGCCTTGGGCAACCTGGTCTAGTGGGAGGTGTCCCTGCCTATGGCAGGGGGGTTGGAACTTGATGATCTTCAAGGTCCTTTCCAACCTAAACCATTCTATGATTCTATGGTAATGAAATGTAATAAAACTAAAGTACTGCATTTTAGGATGTTAAGAGTCTTGACAGTACTTTGGATTTCATAGCATGAGGTAATGCCTCATCATTGAGAGCAGAAATGCTGTCTCTCTAGTTTTTCATGCTTTATTCATGATTTTTTCACTTCCCACACTTGGGGTCTAGCTCATAGTTGTCTTTTTCCAACAGAATGGGCCTGATAAACCTCACTTTGAAACTCTTCCTCTTGAGTCAGGCTGAGAGCTCTCTCAGGGACAGGGACCAAGAGCACTGTCTCCATAGTTTGCTTAGCACTTCATTAATAAAAAAAATGGCACCTGTTTTGTTAGCTTGGCAAGACACAAAATTGTTTGTGGATGTCCAGACCAGGCTGATCTTTTCACCTTAGTTTAAACGCAGCATCTCATTTGATGCTGCAGCAATATAAATTTAAATTCCTGTTTGTATAAGATTAATCAAAACATTGAATGCTCAGTACTCCTAAAGATTATAACAAATGTTTTAAAGAGCTTTTATATTTATGGAATCAATTACTCATTTATCTCAAAGCTATGCTGCATTATATTGAAAAGGGAATATCTTCTCTTTGATAATTGCCACAATTAGAATAACTCTGGAGAGCAAATCTGGAGAAGAACGCTGGCTTTACTTTCTGCTTTTGAAGAATCATTTCTTTGCCTCAGTTCTACATAGTCAAACCAGAGGTGTTTATTGACCATAAATTATGGTATGTGATAAAGAAAGGGGAAGACTCTGATGGTTCAGACATTCATGAGAAAGAATTTTAAGCACACACAGTATCTGTGTTGTTGCTCCTTTTTAATGTATGCTTTCAGTATACTTCACACGTGGGCAGTAAGAGTCAAGAGTGACCTATGATATTACAGGCAGAAACTACTGGAGGTAAAAACAAAACAAGAAGGGATTAAATACCAGCAGAAGCGGTACTGCATAATCACAGTTGGAACTGTGCAATAGAGTGCAAAATAAAAGAGTGGGCAGCCTAACTTTAATTTCCTGTACTTTAGTTAATATATTAAGTTGTATTAAATGATTTTGTGTAGTCTTTAGTTTATATTTGGTTACTCTTTCGGGAGCTTGATCAAATAACGTGAAGAATTTAATTTTAATCCAAACAGATCTTGAATATTTCTTTGACTCTTCCTCAGAAGCAAAGCTTTTTATTTTAATTTATTTTAATTTAGTAGAAGACAATTTTATTTTGCTAATGAGTTGAATGCTTTTGAAATGAAACATTTTGATGACCTTTTTATTTTAGTCTTGTTATGTTGCAGATTTGTCAAACTTCATTAAAGTGTCTTCATTGAAAAAAGAGTAAACATTTGGCTTTATAGCTCATATTTAGATTTTTTCACTTTATTTCATTTACTGTCATGGAGGAGTTGAAATGCTCCCACTAAGTATGAAATTGGCGGCAGGCATTGATCATATAAAAATTTTAGTTCCTGAAGTCAGACACTGAATTTTTAGGTGCTCAGCAGAATCTTCCCTCTTTGAACTACAAGCAGGAGGGGGATTTTTGGAGTTGAGATACTCTTGGGAAATTTTAAAGCACTTCTGTTCTTTGATTTTATGTACTTTTGTCTGTCTGAATATTCCTAAACTGAAGTTCTGTTTCTCTATGAATCTTTAACAGACTAAACAGCTGGATATGTGAGATGAGTTTCCCACTTTCAGATGCTTTTCTTTTAGTTTCAGACTTGGTCATCGTGTGTGATGAATTTTCAGCAAACTCATCTTGATTTTGTGACTCTCTGATCAGCTGAACTGGTTAACTTTCATCTTCTAGCTGTGCCAGAATTTTCTACGTGTTCTGAAAGAGTAAAACAGTCCCATGAAACATTAGTTTATCCTGAATCTTTAATTTCTCCAGCACTTATGTCAAACTTTCCTAAAGGTGTAAGAGCCTTGAAGTCATTCTCATCCCTGAATGTAGCTTTGATTTCTTTAGCTTTTTCCTGAGTCTGTATATCTTTAGATCTGACTGCCAAAATGTATTTATGCTTTACCTTGACTTGTGTTTAATTAACATGGGAGTCATTTCTCCTGTAATTAGTCGTTTGCATTTTAAGTTTTTTGGCTCTTCCTGAGCCATGAAAAATGAAAGTAGAAAGACGCTGCTACCTAATGACTCCAAGTTTCTCACTATTAAGTCATCATCAGAAATTTGAAAATTTAATTTATTTGATAAGTTCATCACTCTCTGCTTACTGAATTGTAATGCTGCTGTTGTTCCGTGTCCCTTGCAGAATCCAACATGGTTTTACTTTTGTTTATTTGCCTAAGTGCTGGGAATCTTCTCGTTGATTGTGTTTTCTGTGTTACCTACTTAAGAGACTCGTGGCACAGATGACTGGGAGTTATGTACGTGCCCATAAGGGTCAGAATTTTTGTTTAAGGAATCATATCAGTAATTGCAGAATAATAATTGGAGCAGAATTCATGGGACTACTTTAATGGTTCATAAGATCTTTTACCAAACATGGCAGTGATTTTAAAAAAGAACATGGAAGCAAAATTCATGGAGTTAATATTTAACTTTTCAAACACTAGCTTATAATATTCAGGAGTTTCCTACACCCTAACAGGCTGCATATAACTTTTCAAAATTAATAATAGTTTTAACATATGTTTACAGATTTCTGTTTTTGCAAGGTGTAATGCAATTGGATTTGAAAACAAAAAGTTTTTTAAAAGGGTTTCCCTTAAGCAATTTTTAAAAACCTCCTAATTTGCATGGATGAATTTTGAACGTACAATGCATTAACGTAACTAAGAATTAATGTGCTTTTCTACTTTTCTGTTAGTGAGTATCCTAGGTAGATTTACCATCCAGCAACACTTACTAACACACTAGCAGCATACACACTGTATATTTTTTGCCTCTGAAATGCTGTGTAAAGTGTTTGTGGTTTACATGTTCATTTTCGACTTCACCTGCTATTCATAGCCTTGACAAGGTTTTTTTATTGTTTTTTTTTTTATCATGCTGTACTACTGTTCATGTGCATCTTAAGATGTGAAGGGTTTGTGCTTGCACACTCTGCTTGGCTGTGTCATCATGCAGAACAAGTTTTGTTATCTTCGTTCAGATGAAGCTAAGTTGGCTTTTACTGTGTTTAGCTGCATGAAGCAATTGCATTTTCAAGGGAAAAATTGAGTTAGGTCAAACTGTAGCCTATAGCTCCTAATAAGGCCAACTAACTAGAGTTAAAATCATTATCACACGGGTATTAAGGATCTTGATGTATTAATCCTGCAGTGAAAAAAACATCTAGAAAGTTTTGCTGGCAAGCAATTACAGACTGTACAGTTTTGGTAGAGCACATGCACATTTAGCTGCTTCTGCCAGCAAAGTGTAATGTAGATTAGGGTGGATATCCAAGCAGGAGAATTTATAAAAATCTGCTAATGTGTACAGCCAGTTCTGTGTGTATTGGCACAATTTCATTCTTTCTAAAATGCATAAAATTCTTATAAAGAATGTATCCAAGTATTGTGTGTATATATATATTTGTGTCTATATATATCTCAAATTATTCATTATTCTGTGGTAGGTATATATGTACATGGATTATTCGTGGCAGATAAAACTCAGTAGTCTCTGGAACACTAAAATTAATGAAAATAATGAGAATTTGGAATTCTCTGTGATGTAGTATACTTGCAATTGTGATCTACAACTGATTAAAATTACAATATGATTAAGAACCTTCCATAACCTTATCATTCTTTTCTTTATAAATCATCAGAAAATGAATTTGATTCTAAAGGATGTAGAAAGCAACAGTAATCCCAAGTGGTAGTGTAATATTATGATTTATGAAGGACATGCCTTTTGTTGTATTTTGAATGATAGATACACAACAGAGCATTAACTAGAAAGTAATCCTTATCATGTCTTTTATGCATCTCACTGAAAATATTTAAGAATGTAGTTAAAACACACCGGTTGAAAAAGAACGAGTTGTATATTCACTAATTATCTAACTACTTACTATTTAAATTGAGCAGCACGTAATAGCTGCTGTCCATCCTTGCAGGTTGTTAGCAATTAATGAGATAATAGAGCTTGCACATTTGATGTTGGGAGTCACAGCTGAAAGAAAAATTATTCAACTTGTTGCCTTATTCTTAGATTTTAACTGTAATTGTTCAGCATATCCACCATCTGTCTGAGTGACTCATGCCTCTGGCTGTACTTCTGCCAAAGTAAAGGTTTTGGACAGTCATGGCATATTCATAACACAAATGTGAAGTGTTAGGAAGTGAAAAATTAGATGAGCTTTGAGTTATCCATCCCTTTGTATGTCTTCACCTTTACTTTTTTATAGATTTCTTTTATTAAAAACATACTGTTCAAATGGTTTAGGCAAATATTAGTTGACTTTGAATAGTCTGTTATGCTTTCATGCCACGCATCAGAAAGCACATAAATATATGGATATGTCTCTTGCTGAGTATAAATATACATAGAAGTTACAGGTTGGCTGTTGGACATTATGGCTAATGAAGGAGCCAGCACTTAATTTTTTCTCTGCTGCATAATATATTGTACTATTATTATAATATTATTATATATAGTTAATTTAATATGAACCCTCATTATTATGATTTGGGTGGGGTTTTTTTACAGGATGATATCGCTTAAAGATCCCACTCAATTTTACAGCCTGAAAAATAGATAGGCAGCTGCAAACTCTATTTTGCCATTTTAAGTCAGAGTTTGAAAATTTTAGGACATGTGAATGTCTTTTGTCTGACTGCCATCTCCAGGCTATTGTCTAGAACAACTAATACAAATGCAGGCTTCGTACCTGCAAGCACATCTCTTACATGTTAGTAGTCTTGTTCAGCTCATTAGGTCACTTACACTTCCCACAATTTACACCCATTGAGAATATTTTCTGTGTTTGTTTTCATCTGAGGGTTTTGTTCTGTGTTTAAGGTTTAGTCCATTCAAAAGGAAGGCCTCTTTTAATAGCAGTAGGATCTCTGTTGGAGACATCATACCTCTGGCTTGCACTGTGTTAATTCTGTTCTCAAATAGATGAATTTGGGGCAGCAGCCATAGAAAAACACTTCTTTCTATGTTTCTACGTGCGCCTTATCATTTTGCTCTTAGTTATAATTAAACCCATAGTCTTAATTTGTATGCTTACAAAAGCGGAATGTTCCAATTCTGTCTTTTATTGACTCAGGCCATGTTTGATGCTTTATCCGATCTCCCTGAGTGGTATGGTATAAAGGAAATGCAAGCAAACTGGATAGGTGACTGTGTTGGATGCTCTCTTGACTTCTTGCTAAAGGTAAGCCAGAAATTTCAATGCTGCTGTCTTGGTTGGGCTAACCACAAACCCTGTAATGTGTGATGGGAATGGATTTTCAGATCTAAAAAGTTTGAAACCTACTAAAAGATATTATTATATGCCCAGACCAGCACAGATCCTGAAGGCCATCACGTGTGAGTTGAAGAGATGCTCCCTGCTGTCCTCCTTAGGAAAGGGTTTGTGTGTTGAAGTGCAGCATTGGATGCAAATTGGCTGTGTGTATATGTGCCAAAATACATGTGCCACCTAATAATCATTCCTGAAACCTAGGATATTTAGGGGAGCAGTACCAAGAGTGGTATCAAGTGGCACTGCACAAGTCAGCTGGGATCTAGCTGGGCTTTAGCTCCGCTCAGCACAGCACCTTCTCTGTCAGACTCAAGCTGACCTCAGGCAAGCTACTTTATTGATGTTTGCCCATTATTTAATTTATTATGTACGGTAATTAAAATAATGAAAACCAGAACATTAGGTAGTGATGGAGCTACAGAGAAGTCTGGATAGAAAGAAAGGAGAGGAAGGAAAGAGAAAGCTTAAGACAGTTATAATTACCTGGAGGAAAATGGTAAAATCTGAAGTCCTTCTGAAGAGATGCAAAAGGCTTTTTGAATATGATAATGACAGAAGAGATTTTCAGAGACCCTGATGGAATTTCAGCCCTTGGGTTTCAAAGCTTTATGGTGCTCATTTACTCTGGTCTAACATTTTAAAAGTGACTTCTCATTTTAAAATACTAAATTTTGGGGAACCTTAAATTAAGACAGTTTAAGCTTTGTTAATAGCTCTGAACTGCACACTGCAGGAAGGTGCACTTTTGTGTTTAAGTTGTTTTTGTCAATTGTTTCTGAAAATGTGTATCAATACCTGTTGTAGAAAAACCTCCCTCTAAGACCCTCATACAGTTAATAGACCTAAAATATAAAGCCTGTTGATAGTTCTGGGTGATAATTCTTAAGCAGTCTTCTGGGTTTATTACTCTCATTTTATGTCCGGTTGTTTTCATGTTGTGTCACCTTTTATTACTTTATTCCTGTACATAAGTTGCAGCATTGACTTAATCAGAGAAGTGTGGTGGAATGCCTGGTAGTTGAGAAAATCTTAAATTCTCTTTAGATATCAGAGGTAACATCTCATTTCCGTTTCTTGGAAACAGGGCCTGCATATTAAAAGGGAATAGAAGGATTCCAGCTTACTTAACCAGGGATTAAATCTAGCTCAGCAGCACATTGTAATATTACATGTGATTTTAGAATATAAATATTTTTTTATATATTTGGATAAACTGAGGCAAGATTGTAAAGCAACTTTCTCAAGGTCTTTAAAAAAAATTTGTCAAGATTTGATTCTGGAAACTCCCTATGGTGGGAATGCATCTGGCTATGATATTCAGAATTGTATATTTCTACAGGGTGATGACTATTTGTGAGTTGCATAAAAAGGACAGGGAATCTAAAACCACTGCATTTCCACCAGAGAAAAAAAGAAATTCATCGGGGAGATTTTCTGCTCTTTTTCAGGTTAATGGTAAAGTAACAGAAGAGAAGCTAGCAGCTTACGCCTATACGCCTGAAGCCATTTATGGAGCTTCCCATTTATGTATCTTACCAACTCACAGACTGCTGCATGGGAATAGCAGTCTCAAGGAAATCTTTCAGAGGGAGTTCATCCCAGGGAAAGGTGATATTTTTCTCATACTGCATTTTGTCGTAGAAGAGTAACAGTTTTAGCGAATGATCTTCAGAGAATGCATGTCAAGCTGAGGATGAGCTGTTCCTGTTGAGAGGGAACAGGTCTTTTATTTCTTTGTATATGTCAAGCAGTGTCACACCAGCCTGTCCTGGCTTCAGATACAGTTACAGCAGCTACATTCAAATTCTTCCTTTTATAATGGCTGTAAAACTTCATAGTATATAAAAGCAATGGAACAGATTCTTGTTTCTTCATGTACCAGAAGTGAATAGTCCAACTCTGACTATGTCAGCCCCTTGGAAAATCTCATGGCTGTATGGTAATTTGTCATTAGCACAAAAAGACAGCAGAACCAACCCTTGCACCAATGATGATCTCTTCCTGTCACATATAAAGAGGGCAAGAGATCATTAATACATAGCAAAGTGGATCATTGATAGATAGCAAAAGAATGCTCTGCTGTGCAGATCCTTAGTTAATACAACATTCTAATGGCGTAAATTCAGAGTAGCGCTGTGGCAGGTCCTGACTTGTACACAGGATACAAATAAGAGGTAATTCTTTAATTGGCGTTGACTGGTTTCCTGAAAGCTCCTACCACCAATTCCGCCTTTATTTAACATCCCTGGGCAACTATTTTTTTGTTCGTTGGAAAACCTGAAAATTAAAAGAGTAAATACAAAGTACGCTGAATATTTTTTGTTTCCACTTCAGGCTGGTGTTCAGTATTTACTTTTTCCTCACTGGTGAACATGTGGCTTCATTGTGTATATAACATCCGATGTCAACAGCAGTGAAGCAGGAATCTTGTGGGAAATTGTGATGGTTCAACAGAACCTGCTTTGTTTTTTGAATGCTTCATTTCTATAACCTTAATAAAGTTCATTTGCTGGCAGAAAAAAATGGAGCCTGAATGTGTTGAGTATGTAGAGCCCTTGTCTTAGAGCTGAGCAAATCTTGGAGAATTTTTATTAAGAAACAAAGGAAGAAATTTGTAGTTCTTACAGTTCAGCCAAATCAAAGCACTAACCTCAGAAATGCGCATCTATGTACGTGCCTGTATCTTTGTTGGATCTTGTGCTTTAAGCCAAACCACTCAGGTACAAAACTTGTTTTTAATAAGGACTGCAGTATTTTATTTTATTTTATTTTTTACGTGAAAATACTTGAGAGGCTTTTTCTGTGTCTGTTAACAATAAACTTCACCTTTGGGTTGAGCTAAATTAAGAAACTCTCATCTGGAATAATGATAGCCATAAGACCTAGAAAAAGAGGCTTCCAGAATTGTAACTCTGCTATTGTTGTGTACTGCTGCTACTCGTAAATATACTTATATCCATTCTTCAGTTGAAATTGGCTGATAATTCTTATTATTTCTTGAGTATTTCAAAGGCATGGACTGGTATTTTCCAAAGAAGAGAACATAAAGTAGAGAATTTCTACATGGACTTTCAGATTTGCATTTCAGCCATGGTACATAAGAAGAGCCAACAATGGCATTTAAGTAAAAAGAAATTTTTTATGGCCTTGGATAGACCATATTTTCACATTAAGCATGACTATTATCATAATGACGTGAGCTAATGAGCAAAAGAAACTGGAGTTATTATTTTGGGTTCCAGCATAAAATCAAAATTATTGCTGGGTGGAAGAGAGAAGTTCTTTTTAAAAGCAAACCGTCCTACCTACTCACCATCCTGTTCAGGAGGCTTTTTGCTTAGAAGAGTGAAATGATTCCTTTTGTACATTTTTTTAAACAGAGGAGGAAAGCTACGTGCGGTGGTTTGAACGTGAGAAATTTTATCTAGAATATGGGTATCTCAGAGACCTGAAATTTGAAAAAGTAGTAATCAGAAATAAATAGATATGTTGTTTGTTTTAACAAGACTGATGAGAGATAGTAGCCTTATTAGCTAAAATGCTGTTTTTTTATTTTAAGCAGATTTTATGCATAGCGATACAAGACAGACTTTCCTCAGCTTAGCTATGAAGATAGGTGAAAGAAAGCTCTTAGCAGTCTGTATTTTAATTATTTTAATTATTTAATTATTTTCATTATCATCAACTTAAAGGCGCTGAAAAAGTTAGAAACAGGTCCAAACTGAGATGTGGGGTTTGAATCCTCAAAACTTGGAGTAGTCAGGTTTGATTTTCTTCTTGCTGAGCCACCAAAGCTCCACATTGTAAATCAATTTCAGTCTATCACCCTTGATTCTCTCTTCTTCTCTTTCCCCTTCCCTGTGGATATTAGCTTCCCTGTGGATATTCGGTTCCTAATCTGTAATATGAATATTCTGTTTGGAAATCAAATGATTATTTAGGTTACTTTTTTCTGGTCAATATTTCTCATGCTTTGTAGTTCTTCTGCAAGAAAGCAAATCATAAATGTAGCATGTATGCTCCCTTTCAGTTTCATCTGAATAACTGGATTTTATTTTTTGCTTAATTTTGTAATGTTTGCTAGTATATAATTCAGGGCTTACTAGAGCCAACTCATACAACTCTGCAGCACACAAATAGTGGTCAAGGACTCACTATTGTTTTTATTATAGTCCAAATCTTACTCTGTTTTTATTCAGGTGTTTGTTGTAAGTATGTTTTCTCATCAGGAAAATTTATCAGTCAGACTGAAGAATTTAATACGTCTGAACTTTTTAAAAATGTGATTAGGCTTTTCATTTTCTTTCTTACTTAAACAAAACTCTAATTCAAATTTCATGCATGTCTAAGACAAACTGAGTTTTAATAGTAAGTGATGTTCTTAGCACATTTTCAGTCATATTTTATTTACTGTGATCATTACATTTGTTTTCAGACTCGCTTACTTCAGTGACAGCTGTGAATTTGCTTACCAATCAGGAGATTCCTGTAGTCATCTCAGCAAAAAACAATTTTGAGAATTTTCTTGATACTAAAATAGGTAGGTGACATTTAATGTGTAAGTGAAATAGTATAGTTTTCAATTGCTGTGTTGGAGCACCAGATACTGTTACGGCAAATGTTTGAACACGGTGGCTCTCTTCTGGACTTTGGAATCCTGTTCTTCATTACTGTTCTTCATTAGTGAAGAAGGAAGGGAAAAGTAGCTATGTGGAATCTGTCTGGGGGAGATATTTACAGGATGATAAATTTTAATGGAAATATTATAAAATTAGTACGTTTAATGAGCTAAATTTGAGGATCTGCAAATCTTAAGAGGATTGATTACCTAGAGTACATGTGTATTTGGCTGTCTCTCATCATCCTTAATCAAAACAGAACTGTACTATTGTTTGACATAAACATTTTGCAAACAACTCAAACTTTTAGCTTGTTTTATGTCTTATGTTTACATAAATTATGTACATCCTTATACATGTTTCAGACAGTAAATGTACAAAACTTCCAAGTTTGACTTTTATCTAACAATTTTTGTCTTGAGGTCAGTAAAATAAATCAGAATAGGTAATAATTCTGTTCGGGTAGTCTTGGGCAGTTATCTTGGACCCTTTATCTCTAAAGGAAGCGTTCCTATAATTTTGGCACCTAATTTAGGATTCAGCATCCATAAATGGAGGGGGAAGGGCATTGCTAGAGGATACTCTGACTCGCCTGGAGTGGGCTTCTCTTCTTAAAGTCATCCTATGAGGCAGCTTGTCTTACTCCTTCCCTGCACAGGGAGCCTAGCCCCCAACTTAGGCAGTTAAGTATACATGGTTAGATGATGTGACTGTCATTCTAAGTGAAATTAGAAATTGTACTAACTTTTAAAGATGGTGTCCATTTTAATCTGCAAAGTACCAGATTAAAGATATCTACAGATATCTTCATCTGTAGCACCCACCAAGCTTTTTGTTTACTGTTGTGTTTTGCTGTGGTCTCATCTCAGCTGCAATGAGTAGGCAATGTTCTGTGCCAGTCCTAATAGGAAATATTTATTTATCTCTTCTTCCCCCTTTCCACCGCATCCTTATCCCTTAAGTCCCTTTTGTTGCCTCCCTCTTTTTGATACTTCTTTCCTGCCCTGGAGCTACTCCTTTCTTCTCTACACCACTGCCAATGTTGGCTGTTCCTGCACAACAACTGGACTGAATAAAACCAGCTGACACTGCAAAAATGTCTTGGATGACCCTCACAAGGCTGGTAGAAATTATTCGCTTGGGTTCTATACCTCACTTACAACATGCCCGCATCTTACACTTTAGGAATTAATCTGCTTTTGAGAACCAGAACCTCTGCTTATGTAAGAGAAGCCAAATAATTGAGATACCTAATCATATTTTTCATTAAAAGCTTCCAGCTTGCTCACTGGCACGTACCTTGGCCTTACGTCTGTTGGAAACAGCCCAGCTCTTCCCGGGAAGTTCTGGATGCCAGCTGTTGAGCTTTGCAAATGCGCATTAATAGCATCATCTTTTCAAAAGAAGGAAGACCAAAAAGTGGGGCCCGCTTTTTTTTTTTTCCATTTGTAGAGCATATTGTGAAGCCACCTGTTGCAGGCTGCAGGGCTCTCTGACAAATTAAGAGACATACATTATTCTATAATAGGGCCTTGAAATGGCAAGAGCGTACATCTGCTGGAAAGATAAAATAGCGATTCCGTATTTTGTTAGTGAAGGAGTTATTTGTCACAGGGCAGTTTTGCTTGGTTTTCTTTAGTTATCTGCTTCCAAACTTTCATATATTGACAGAGTTAATGTAAAGCAGGCATTTCATTGCCTGAACAAAGACGACTGTTAAACTGGTTTTGAATGAATTAGTTTGTATGTTAATAATTCTGATGTGCTCAGCAATATTTTGGGAGTTTTTGTCTGTAGTTTTCACCAACCTAATTTTAGCATTGGCTTGTTGAAATAAGTTTCTTTGCCTTTTAAAGATGACAGCAATTGTGCAAGATTGTTCAAAATATTAATTAAATTATCACTGAAAGGAAAAAATATGCAGAAATATGTATCTCTCTGGGGAAATAATGAATCTGTTATTATCTCAATGTTATTTCAGAATCCATGTGATAATAAAGTTAATAAATTTCTTAACTCGCCCTGAAAGGTAGTCCTCCAAAGTAGAACAAATTCTCTTTCAAAATACATACAGCAAAGTCAGAGGGAAGATGTCATCATCTATCAATATAAGTAAGAAATATTTAAAGATAATGTGTCATTTTATGGTGCTGGTAAATTGCTATAATAAAAAGAAGTCTACATGGCTTAGAAGAGGAACTTGTATTCAAGAAGTATGACCGACCCAAATAGTAAGATGCAAAAGGAGAGATAGCATCAGGGGCCTTAAATACTGTGACTTCTATAACTGACTTGAACAGTGGTAGGAAGTGCTCTCAGTAGTTGTATTCCAAATAGAAAACGGATGTTATTTGAATTGTTTTCCCGAGATTATACACAAATCGTGTCTTTCATAATAAGTTGAAGGGATAGTAATGTTAGAGACTGTTGTGGTACATTTTAATAAACTACGAAATTAGAAAGAGATTAAATTTACTATTGAAACAAGAGGACTATTTAGGCTGTTTGTTTAGTATTTGTTTCTTCTATTAGCAAATATAATTTACATTTGTATTATTTAAATATATTATATTATATTTAGATAATATAATTGTATTTACAGTTTTATTATTTATCCAAATTTTGTAGCTTTACTTTTAGGCTTTTTCTGAACCATCTAATTTTCATCCTTCTCTGTGGTGGGACATTGATTAATACTTGGATTACAGAGAAAGTGAGAAAATGTATTTGTAATTATTGCTGCTTGAATTTCACTGCTTAAAGGACATAAAAACATTTTTCTTGTTCTTAGATTTTTAAACTCCTTTGGGCAAACATAAGTCATTATAAAGAAAGTGTCACAGAAATAAAATGTTTTATCCTCAAATTGGTGATTGATATCCATGTTAGTCAATCCCAGAACTAATTATTTTTTTTTCCATTTTTCCCTCCCCCCTAGGAATACCTAGTACAAGTGCAGAAGATGCTGCAGTAGCTAAGAATCTTGGCATTCCTTTCACTGAAGTCATTGAAACATTGCCAAATGGTTTGGAGAAAGTAATTAATTCTGGGGAGGTGAGTATACAACTATGGAGTTCTTTCCAACTTCCAATAACAATGCAAACTAAATCTGTTTTCTCAAGAGTGCCAAATAATTTGTATGTTTAAAGGCGCTTTTTTTTTTTTAAGAATCAAGCCAAGCTTATGCTACCAAATTTCTAGGAATAATTTAATGATGAAATATGCTGGCTCTTCTGTAGCAATAAAATGAGGATTTTTTCCTTTTGTGCAGGAGAAGAAGCTACAGCGTTGGTCTGAGTTTTATAGTGGAAACTGAATAATTGATCCTATGTTAAAAGTTGATTCTTATTTCATCATCTCAATACATTTTTAAGCTAAATATTAATATATTAGTCCTTTTTCCCTGTATTCACTGAAAAGTGGCATAAGCCTTTATGGTAACATATCTACCTGGAGTGACATAGAAATCTTATATTTAAATATAAAATATGTATCGTGTTATAGGTCTTGAAAAAATGCATTTGATAGCAGGCACAAAGCTCATATTCTGTTACATGACAGGTAGGGTCTAAGTGGTTAAGATGTATCTGAAAGCAAGAATAAAAAAAAAACCCAAATGAGCGTAGGAGAAAGCAAGCTGTTTCACCATCCACGCTTCCTCAGTCTCTACCTTGTGTTGGTGATATTCTGGAAGTTTCAGCATACAGCAGTTGATTAAAATATCGGCAGTAAATGCAAATAGCTGCCAATAAAGGCTGAAGCGGTCTACAGGGCTCTTTCTCAGCCTTGTTCTATTCAGGCCATCAAGAACATTACCCTTTGATTAAGAGGGTTTAAATGAATGGAGTAACTGGTATGTGCATAGCTTCTTGGATAGAAGGATGTTAAGCAGTGGGAAGGGGAAAATAAATACGAGGGTCATAAACTTTGACTCTCTGAAATCGCATTTGTGACTTTTTTGTCTGTTCTTGCATTTTGACTGACAGCAAATAGACATTTTTCTTTCTTCTTCTGCTTCTCTTTTTTGAAATCAGATCACAGGCATGACTCGGCAGGAGGCTTTAAAAGCTATTACCCAGCAGGCCAAAAATAAAGGAATAGGTGGACACCTAACGAGTGACAAATTAAGAGACTGGTTAATATCTCGACAGCGGTACTGGGGAACACCTATTCCTATCATTCACTGCCAGACATGTGGCACTGTCCCCGTACCTTTTGAAGACTTACCTGTGGTGTTGCCCAACGTCACCACCTTCACGGGAAAGGGAGCCTCACCTTTAGAAACCGCTTCAGAATGGGTGAACTGCTCCTGCCCGAGGTAAGCCAATGCTGCATTTACTGCAGAGTGGGACAGAGCGCTTTGTACCTACCTGCCTGTTTCTTGTGCTCTTTCTGTAAATGTTGACAACTGACTGCTCTGAGCCAGGATACTACTCCAGAATGATGTTTGGTCTGACCCAGCATAGGGTTGTTTGGTTTTTTTTTCTTGTATACTCTGTAAAACTCCTTTTTTGCAACACATCCACTGCTATTTCTTCATAAACAAGCTGAAGCAAAGCTCGCTGTTTTTAAGTTGGAGGAAAGAAAAAAGGGAAAAAAGAATGATTTTCTCCCTGCCCTACATTTCTTAACAGTATTTCTCACTTCATTTACTACAATTTTCATTATCTTTCGCCAGCAGAGTTCATATAAAGCTTATAATGATGATTGAATTATTTCCTTTTGTTAAGGGAACTAACATTGTGTTCATTTTCTTAGCAATAGTCCAACAATAAAGTGTTCCCTCAGCTATGTAATTCTTTATCATGAAGAATCACATTCACTGTATATTAGAGATGACAGCATGTAATTCAGATTGAAGGAGATAGTAAGTAAATGCATCTTGTCAGTGTTGTAATCTTTATTGTTTGTAGTCCAGCTCTTTAAGAAATGAAACGGCCTAAATTAAAAAGTGAGAGAGATGTCATGAAAATCAGTTGTCTGATCTTGAGGGCTACTTAGATACTCTTTACGCTGGAGCTTGCATACAGGTCCTGCAGAAGAACTGGTAGAACATGATTTATCCCAGGGAAGTTTTTCATCAGCAGTGCAATGCAATGCTGCTGCTAACAGACTGACCAAATGAGAAATATGTTATATGCCTGCCAGGCAGGGAAATCAGACACATAAATAGCATTAGGGCTCTCCTTGATAATGCAGCAGTTTCGTTACATCTCAGGGTATTTTAACATTTGCAGGGTAGAATATCAGTGTGGTCTTCGTTTCTAATTAGGTAGCTTACGCACAGCAGTTCTGTGGTTCTCTGGGAACATGTATTTTGACCTTTGTTGATGACATGTATTTTATGTAAAACACACATTGACTTCCATGTTTCTGCATAGAAAATTACTTCTCAGGTATGCCTATTTAATTTACATATAGTTAGTGTATTTCACAGGGTGACTCTTCCAGGGAAGCCTTACTAAACAACATCCACAGGTTTAGTAAAATCCCTAGAAATGCCTTGGTCTACAATTCTTAATTTCAACTGAAAAATTTTCCTGATGTTACTAAAAGTCACTGTCTGCACTCCTGGCTTCCTCCTAACCTTAATGCAAAAATGATTTTGTTGTTTACCAGGCAACAAGGTCCTTTTGATGTATAGCAAATCCTTATGGTTTCTGGGTAGTTATTGTGGCTGCCCTACTTAGAAGTGAATCAAGGCATGCAGGATTAGTTTCTTAGCCTAAAATATGGTAGTTTGTTGAAATTAACTTTTTTTTTTAATTTTCACCTTTATTTGGCTTTTTAATTTTCCCCTTTTTGNGTGAGTATTTGAGTGACAATAATGTAAGCAGTCATAAATGGGAGGAGATGCCCAAGTTATTCATTGTTATACAAGTCCAGGTAATTGTGTTAGTTGTCTGAAGATCGTCTAATGAGATTACAGTATTGTGCCTCATTTATAAATTTTGAAAGATGCCGATGCTGTCTGTGTCTTAGTGAGCCATGTCCATTTAGAGTACAGGCGATGTCAGAGGCCTGAAGCAGGCATAATTATGGTTCAATGCCTGTAACGTATTCTTGCTTTTGACTGAAAAGCCATTCTGTTTCAATATAATACATTATTATTTTACATTGGCCAAGTCTCTGCTTATACGTACAATTTAATACAATGGTTATTCTATTTTAAAAAGTAGTCAGAAGTAAAATTTCTTTACTACATTAGTCCCATTGAAAGAAAAACTTGCTGGTAGAGAAGGACCTGGGGCAGAGACAGAGAGAAGGAAAATGTTAATTGGTGATACTCTTCTAAACTTGCCTCAGCAAGCCAATCTGAAGTATCATGCAGACAGGCAGATACAGGTTGCAGCTCAGTTATCAAGCCTGATCACAGACTAAATATGCAGTTAGAAAATGTTAAATAGCCCGTGCCCATCTGTTACATATATTTATTACACATATACATACATTTAAATGTACATACATTTATAAATTGCATACATTTGTTATGTACAGCCAGTGGTATTTACGCGCAAGTTTATCACAGGTTGCAAAGTTTTATTTATATCGTAATAATCTGATTGGGTTTTAAACAGTAAGAGTTTTAAAGAGGGATCATTTACAACAAGTGAAAATTTATTAAATGTGATTGTTGGCTCCTACAAACAAATAATTTATATTCAGGGAGAAACTAGCAGAGAGTAACCTGAGCTTCTAAAATTTATTTTAAAACTGTTTTTCAGGACTGCCAATATAAGCAAAAATTGATTTGCAGTAATCACAAATTAAAACTGTGCTACAAGGTCTAGAAGAGATTTGCTACATCTCAGCGAAAGCTGAAATTAAGTTCATTTTTTCTGGAGGTGATAAATGGATTCTGCAAAGACCTTTTTGTACAGACAATCAGAGAGGCAACCACCTGCTCTCTCTGCTGACTGTTTATAAAATGATTTGTCTGCTGGTACCTAATGAGTGTGGTATATATTGAGTTCCCATTAACTTTATGGCAAAGTATACTTATCTGTGCTTTAAGACTTGCTTAATTTCTTTTAAAATGGCAATTCTAAAAAATTCTGGTGCAGTGTCATCTTCCGCTATTGCTGGATGTTATAGCTGTTCAGGCTTCTTTTTTGGTTTGTGTTTTGTTTGGTTTGGGAGGGGGAGGGAAGGAGAGTGGGACCTCTTACTTGTGTTGGCCTTCTTCCGAACGTATGACTCTGCAGACTGTTCAGACCCGTTCAGTTTTCGATCTAAATGTCTGAATGTGGCCACTCTGTACATGGTTGTTTTTTTTCCCCCAAGCTTGTCACTTATCTAAAAATAGCTTTTCTCCTTCTCTCTTGCTCAGGTGCAAGGCAGCAGCACGGCGGGAAGTTGATACCATGGATACATTTGTTGATTCTGCTTGGTACTACCTGAGGTACACTGACCCTCACAACAGGGACAGGTGAGGGCTGCAGGCTCAGGGCTGCGGGTGGGCCAGCCTGTTTCACAGGGCAGAATCATAGAATCATCTAGGTGGGAAGGCACCTTTAAGATCATCAAGTCCAACCATCGACCTAAAACTGCCAAAACCACCACTAAACCACATCCCTCAGCACCACGTCTACCCATCTTTGAAATACCTCAAGGGATGGTGTCTCAACCACTTCCCCGGGCAGCCTGTTCCAATGCTTGACAACCTATTCAGTCCAGAAATTTTTCCTTAAATAGCCAATCTAAACCTCCCCTGGCACAACTTGAGGCCATTTCCTCTTGTCCTATCACTTGTTACTTGAGAGAAGAGACCTACCCCCACCTCGCTGCAATCTCCTTTCAGGTAGTTGTAAAGAGCGAAAGAAGGGAAGGAAGAAAGAGGCCAGACACTCCGGTGCTTCTAGCTTCTAACTGCCTTTGCAGAAAGCAGCATAAACCCCTGGGCTGCCCTGATTTTGTGCCCATGCACTGCCCTGAGCGCAGCACGGACTAGGAATTGTTCTAAAAATGTGGCATTTGGCTGCTCTCATGCCAGGAGATCTACAAGAGCAGGATGTGTAGACACAACTGTGTAAGCGCAGGAGCTACGAGGCAAGAGGCAGAAGTTGTGAAAGGGGGGGATTATGGGGCAGGGCACAGAGGAATTGTTCAGCTGAGGAGCTGAAGATAGTCCTTAGTGGAGGACGCCGTCAAGAATGACAGCCTACCATCACTCTCTCTGAGACTGTGGTCAGTTGCATGGAGCGTACCCTCCCTGGCAATACACTGCGTATTTCATTGTGTGGACAGACGGTGCTTTTCTGCCAGTAAGAAGAGGAATAGCCCAGTGTAACATCCAGCTGCGAAGAACTGCACCCTCATTTCTCTCATTTTGAATTCTGGTAACTCTTGCTACCTCCTCGTGCGCAGACCTCAAGTCAAGTGGCATCGCAGCAAGCTCCTGCTGTGTCGGCACTTCGACTATATGCAAAATTAATGAAAGGAGATTTTTCATGTGCTGTGTATTAGTGGCTGCAGCATGGAGAGCGTGGGAAGATAGATGTAGTTTTTTAGCTGTTTTTCTGCTTCATAGTCCACCTGCAGTAGCACTGCTGATAACACTCTTTTTTCCAAAGTGCAATTAGTGGAACAGCTCTACTGTGCAGTCTGAGGAAGACAGAAAGAGTTGCATTTTTTAGGTATTGACATGACATGCAGGGCTGTTTGCAGATGTATTTATTTGTTGTCCAGAGCAGTATCTGGGTGCATACTACATACCAAGTGATTTAGTATAGCTGGGTCAGTTATTTGTTCTTATATTGGCAGCACCAGTTTAGTTAAACTAAAGAATTCTCTTCTGTGAATACTTTTATTTCACATTAATTTTAATTATTTTCTAATGACACTGTGAATTTATTATTAATATTATTAAGTTATGCAGACTGCTTCCTCTCCAGTGATAGTTTAAAATATTTTTTGTGCATGGACAAGAGGGACTTTTCCAGAAGTTGAAGATGGAATAGTCAGATATAACATCCAGCTGTTGAGGTAGCAGCTTAGCGTAGCTAAGTCTGTTTTACATTGAAATAACATTTTTATGGACTTATGCACTAGATCACTACCTCCTTTTGATTAATTTATTTGGTTTTTTAAGCTAAGCTGGGTATTCATAAACCCTTTGTTTCCCTAAGTCATATTTCACAGGTCTAGAATTTGGAAGAATTACTGTGTTGATTTTGGAACCCTGTGAACAAGTTAGTTTTGATTTGTTCTGCTAAAGACATGAATCCCAGAGCCACGATTTGCTTCTGGGCTCATCTGTGAGGAGAGTGTTGCTATTATGAAAATTACAGATGGAATAATCAAACAAGCTGACAAAACAAGTAAATTTGTTAGAACGGGGCCATAAAGCATATATTAAAGAAAAACATATATACAAATGGTATTTTGAAGGCAGGAGCCCATTACAGGAGACATAACAATATTTAATGAAGTAGTAAGCAATGCTAGGAAACCATGCAGGTGACCTCCAACAACATAGTAAATATGCCCTAAATGACAAATTTACTCTAAATTCATAGAGTATCCTTCAGTTGGAGTACAGCGACCCATCTGACTCTTCAAAATGTTTTGAGCCTTATAGTAAATTGCTTCATTGCCCCCTAGTGGCAACATTGCAAACCTCCAGTTAAAAAAACCCAACTGTTTTTGAGTGGGCATGTCTTTTGTCTTTCACTGTAATATATTTGTATGTAAAACTTGATAAATACTAAAAAATTTAAAGGCTAGCCACAGGGTATTTATTAAAAAGTAATTTAAAGAGCAAGCAAATATTTTCATTGCTTTCTGAGGTAATGTATGTGAAATCTTAGTTGCTTCCCTTAAAATATATGAAAATAATATTTTTGTGGATCCGCTTTTCAGAGGCAATTAAAATTTTGTCTTCAATTTAGTAAACCTACCACTTCTTAAAAATTAAAGAGATCTGATAGCAAAATAAAAGTTTTATTACACATGTATAGCACTCAGTAAATAGTCAAGTATGATGAGCTACTTTAGTAGAGCTGAGCTTTCTTTTCCATATTGTGTTTTTTCTATATTTGTGTTTTTTCAGGCCCTTTAATAATGACTTAGCAGACTACTGGATGCCTGTGGATTTGTACATCGGAGGGAAGGAGCATGCAGTTATGCACTTATTCTTTGCGAGGTTTTTCAGCCATTTTTGCCATGACCTAAAGATGACAAAACACAAGTAAGCCTTAGATATTTCTATAAAAATCTTTCATATTTCATTTGACTAGCAAGAGTGTTAGTGGATATTGTTATGATGATAGAACAGTGCATTATTCTGAATAAGCCTGAATTTTCCTGCTTGTCAGTCTTGGCTAGCTACTTGGTTTCTCACAGTCAGTCGCATTTTCTGTATGCATACATACATAGCATTTTTATTACATGAGTATTAACTGGCTCAGAGCAAGTGATAAAATGTTGCTGTAGATTTTTAGCCTGCAAAAGCTTGCATAAAATAGTAACTTCAGGCATTCTGAGTAGTGCTATTATTTCAAATTAGGTAACTTCATGCACAGTACTACCATTAATTTCAGTGGAACCATGCATATGTAGAAAAATAAGCGCTTCTATAAATCTCTGCAGTATGGGAGCTGAACAGTGCAAAACAGTTCTTGATAAGCAAAAGCAGTATATGTATCTCCTGTCAGTTTATTTTTTATTTAATGACTTTTATATAATTACTTTTAACTACTCTTGTTGCTGATGCTGCTATAGCCTAATTCATTATCCTCTTGTTTTGGTTAGAGGTAAAGTTTGAGGCAGGAAGGTGCATCATCTGATGTTCTGTTCTTTGTCCTCTCAGGTTCCCAGCTTGACATCCCCATTTTCTGCTGAAATGCTGCCCTTTTTTACCCTAAAATGCCATCACAGGAATGCCTCAACAGGGGGGATACTAGTGTTAGAACAGTGAAATACTGCCCCGTGCTCTGTCCAGTTCTCCCATCAGCAGAGATGTTTGAATAGAGTCAAAATGAGTAGTCCCACGAGAGCAACCGCTCAGTAATTTCTCAGCTGGCAACCCATATGCATTCATTCTTTAGTAGTATCCACTCTAAAAACTTGATGTAAAAGAGGAACCTACCTATACATGGCACTGAAATCTCTTTAATGCAGCAGTTTTGCTGCAAAACTAGAACTTAAGTAGCTGTGTGCCAGAAAAAGATGGACTGGTTAGCGGAGCCAGCAGAATATTTCCCTGTGTTATTTCATAATGATTTGACAAAAACAGGTGATGCGCTTTCATCACTCATTCTTGCCTGCAAAATAGTTTGCAGTGAAAGCTGTATTTGAAATTTTAGATGTGAATGATTTGTGTACCTATGTTTCACCCTGTTGTCTCCAGCTTGCACAGCTGCGGTAGGAAGGCTGTTCCTTCTCTGAGGGGAGTGAGCATCTCGAAGCAGACCCTTTCTGTTACAGGCACTATTCCTCTAAACAGAAAATTTCAGAGCTTTTCCTTGCAAGCAGTATCAGGCTTATCAATTCTACAAGACTTTACAATCCTAATCTATCAGCCACCTAGTGGAGCTGTAATGCACAGCAGCAAAATGTTCTTTTGTTATTCAAATTCTTTCACCTCCCAGAACAACATTAACTGTGGTGGCTGAAGTATTGTCACTGTAAACTGAGACCACAAGGAAGGGGAGGTTTGCTTGCAAAGTAAGGGGTCCACTCTGGTGTGCAAGAAAATGAGGAGGTATGGAAAGAGTCCAGCTTGGCTAAAAAGGGACCCTCCTGAGTGTGTTCAAGCACTAAAAGATGTGCATGGAAAGGGGAAGTGAGGATGGGCTACCCCTGGAAGAACGTGGAAACATTAACTGGGTGGGCAGCTTAGAATTAGAAAAGGCCATAGTTTATCTAGAACTGAAACCAGTGAAGAATGTGAAGGCAGTAAGAAGGGCTTCTGCAGATACGTTGACAGGAACATCATGGAAAGTGTTGGCCTGATACAAAATCAGACAAAGAACCTAGTAGCAAAGGACAATCTTTGCCTTGGCCTTTGCTGTCAAGGTTTATGCTTAGTAGGAGAGTTTGAGGGAGAGAAGTACTACCCATTGTAGGGTAGGATTGAGTTAGGGATCACTTAAGTAAACCAGACATGTACAAGTCCATGGGACCAAATGGATGCGTATCCAAGGGTGCTGAAGGAGCTGGCCTTTACCACTGTGAGGCTGCTGTCAACTGTTTTTGAAAGGTCATGGTTATCAGGGAATGTCCCTGTTGACTGGAGAAAAGCAGATGCAAAACTCATCTTCAAGAAAAGGCAGGAAGGATGATCCAAGGACTGGCCTTATAGGCCAGTCAGCCTCACATTGGTCCCCTATAATATTTTAAAGGAAATCATCCTGGTAGTCATTTTCAGGCACATGAAAGACAAGGTTGCTGGGAGTAGCCACTATGGATTTACCAAGAGAAATTATGCCCAACTTAATCTGCATTTTTTCTGTGGTGAGTTGATTCCCCCTGTGTGTAAGGAGAGAGCTGTGCGTATCTTTTACCATGACTTTAGCAAGGCTCTTAACAAGTTCTCCCATGGCATACTTGTAGTCTGAATAGGGAGATGCGGACTGAATGAGTGGACTACAGCATGGATGGAAAAACTGTCTGGACCATCAGGCTCAAAAAGTCAACGTTCAAACTTTGATTGGCAGCTGTTTGTAAATGGTATTCCTCAGGAGTCACTGCTGAGGCCAGTTGTATTTAACATCTTCTTCAACAACCTGGGCAACTGCAACAAAGTGCACCCTTGGCAAGTTCATTGCACACTGGGAGAATCCGTTGATATTCTGGATGGCAGGGCTGCAAGACAAAGCACTTCAACAAGGTGAAGGAGCAAGTCTGAAGTGCTGACAGGAATTTCATGAAATTCAACAAAGGCAAATGCAGAGTCCTGTACCTGAAGCAGATTACCCATGGAAACAGACAGGGCTGGGCCAACTGTGTGAGAAGGAGCAAAATACAGAAGAGTCTTGGTGAACACCAAGTTAGATGTGAGTCAGCAGTAGGCCTGAGAGTATCCTGCGCTGCATTAGCAAAAGCATGTCCAGCTTTGATTATCTCTGCTCATCACTCAGGATGTCTCATCTGGAATACTGTGTCCAGTTTTGAGGCCCCCCCCTGCAGTGTGTGAGACTTTATCAAACTGAGAAGGGTCCAGTGGAGGGGCATTAAGATGGTCAGGGCTGAAGCATGTGTCATACAAGGAGAGGCTAAGGGAGTTGAGCGTGTTCACCCTGGAGAAGTCTAAGGAGGGAGTCTAATTGCAATCTACTGCAAGAGGATTATAGAGAAGACAGAACCAGACTCTTTTCAGAGATGTACAGAGAAAGGAAAAGAGTAACAGTCACAGATTGCAGCAAAGTCCAACTGGATAGAAGGAAAATAATTTTGACAGGGAAGGTGGTCAGACTGGAACAGTTTGACCTGAGAGGTTGTGGGATCTCCATCACTGCGTATTTTCAAAACTCAGCTAGATGAGGCCCTGAGCAACCTGAAGTTAGGTCTGCTGTGAGAAAGGGGTTGGACCAAATCACCTCTAAAGGTCCCTTCCAACCTACATTATTTTAAGAGTCCGTGATTCTGTAGCTGTATGAATTTGGAGTGTGTTTTGTTTATAGTCTGCTGTGACAGAGCAGTAGCACCAAAGCATTGTGCCTAGAGTGGTCTAAATATGGTAAATTGCAGAAAAAACCTCTTCACTTCAATGAAAAGAATGTTCAAGAAGCACTGACTATGTCTAATGACAATAGCAGAGAAAATCAGAATTGCTTTCTGAAGAAGTAGTTTGCAAGACTGTGGAGAATTCCTTTGAGGCCATATACAATCTCAAGAACTGTTGCACATGTTGAAGATATGTTACAGCATTGCCCCTAGGATCTGCTGTTTGTACTGCTCGTACGTATGTGCAGAATGCAAGATGACTGTAGCAAATTCATCATCATGCACAAAATTGTTTGCTTGCTTTAGCTCTAGGCACTTAAAGCATTAGGTGCTTTTAAGCCATGAAGTCAAATTAGGATTTTGTTTTGATGTGGAAATCTCAACTCCTTTATAAATATTAACATGTGTCTCAAATATGTTTTAGCATTGGTCAGAAGCCACTTTTGCTCAGTCTTCTGTTAAGACTGCTGGGGGGCTGGTCTGAGAGATCTGAAAAGGGTGGTTAGAAACAACAAGCTTATTTTTAGGAAGCTTAAAGTCATGGTGTTGAAGCACACAGCTCCAAGGGAAAACATTAAAATGTTAAAAAACACTGCCCTCTTGTGCATTTTCAGTCTTTCTCTAGTAGCTCAGATCTTGTTTGCTGATTAAATTAGTAAAATTCTGCAACATCTCAGTTAATGAGAGCTGCAACCATTTAAAGTGTTATCTAGTATCCTGACAAATTTTTGTGATTCTCCTATTAATCTGTAGTAATTTTTCATTTTGATAGGTTTTCTTCATGGAAATTTTCGTTGTTTGGCTCCTATCTGCTGACTTTCATTGAAATATTTCCCAGTAGTCTTTAATTCTGCACTAATGCTATTAATATAATAATGAGGTTGACAACAAGTATAAAATTTCATAGTTTAGATTTTCAAAGCAATTTCTTCACATGATGTATGTTATTACAATAGAAATATTATAGGTCATTCATTTACAGATGTCACACATGCTTTCATAGAAGATGCAATTATTATAGGCATCTAAAATTGTAAAGGTGTCAATACAGTTTAAATATCCCCTGAAGATGAGGCATGATCTTTTATTTTTATTTTTTTTTAATGCATTGAACTGGAGATGGTGGGAAGTGCTGCTCATTTCCTCAGTAATGACAAAGCAGAATAAATAGCAGCCTCTGGGTATTGGTATATGTGACAACAGATTTAGCCCAAATTGATGTCATTTTGTTCTAGCAATCTGGTCTGTAAAGCACATCAGTTCTGGAATTAATTCACAAGCCAGTCAGCCCTCCCAGCTGTGACCACCGCTGGGAGACGGGCCAGGTAGGCAGCTGGGGCCAGCGACCTCCTCGTCCATCTCAGCTTAATCCACTGTGGCGAGCATGTGCTGACACACTCAGTTACACCTGCTCAACTGTACTATTGCAAGTACAAGTTACACAGAATTTGGCTCTTCCCTCGACAGTTCTGTCTGATGCATAATTGTAAATGGAATCTAGCACACTCTCTCTGAAGGATTATAAAGCAATAAAAAGTTCATTATTACCATGAAGTCAGCAGATTTGACTGTGGTAGAGAGCAAATCTGTTGAGTGAGAAGGCACTATTTTTACATAGCTGCGTTACAGAATAAAAGAAGATATGTGTGTGACAGAAATAGCTTATTCTGTAAAGGATGTTAGAGCTTCTCTACGTTCATTAGTGACTTTATCACTAGTGTTGATTTTAAGTAAAAGCACTCAGCTATCGACTGTGTAAAACCTGAACGTTCAATATTGTTTGACCTTTTTTCTGCCTAAAATGATCAGCTCCCACATCCCCCATCCACTCCTGGCCTTCTACAGGATTGCCAGATTGTTACAGACAGGTTTAACTGCAGGTTTCACAAGCACCTGAATTCAGCTGACGGTGACTGACCAAGGTCTTGTCCTGACTCTAGAGCACAGTGTCGGGCTCTCTCAGCCTTTCTAGAAGTGTGGGATGCAAATACATGCAGTGAACTCCCTTGCTAGAGCTATCCTTTCTTCTGAGTCCAGTGTTTATCACTGTTGAAGGCTCCACAGAGTCCTTCCAGCCCAGGTCATTTGTAATTGGGTTGAAAGTCTTGCTGGTCACCTTGCATGGAGCAGAGCAAGGAGCCTGAGGACATGACATTGAGCAGGAGTTCCTGACCTGTCAGTCACGTTTGCCCCTCCATCCATTACATGCTCCTGTATAGACAGATCAGTCTATCATAGAAATGAACCTGTATATGAATATTACTGAAAGGAAAAAGTTGGATTACAGACTTCACGGCTAGCACAGCTGATCCTTCTTGGAGGTGTCAGGCAGACTTCACAGGTAGGGTCCCATCTGACATACAACACAACCAAAAGCTGCACACAACTAAGCCCACAGTGCCCATATTCCAGCGTGAGCGGAAACAGACTTACAGGTAGGTGAAGTTGTATCCCGTTCCAGCATCCTTACAACTCAAAATGTGATGGATCATTCAGACAAACTCAACCCAACCTTTTGTTTACTGTGCCAGCGTGTCTGTCTGAACACAGCTGAGTTTCAGTTGTCCCCAGCGGTGTGGCTCAGGAGGTATTTATGACACCAGGCCATGAGTGGGTGCTGCGGTGTTTAGATCAGAATTTGCATCACACCTGATGTGCTGCGGCGTCTTGGCAGTCCCCTTCCGCAGCCAAGAAACACATCGCTTTCTCCGAAGGGGAACGTTTTAGGTGTGTGGTTTTGTTAATGTAAATGAAAGTGTAACTTCACATGTGACCATGAGATGGAGCCACCACAGCACTGGCAAAACCACTGCACATCAGGAGAAATTCAGTACAGGGCTCAATTTGTTTCTGAGCCCTGTGTTTATTAGACAGGCTCTGGTTTTCTCATTTTGGGCATGTCTTCATTCTCCTGCGGTCTCCCACTAGGAAGACGTGGGGGTTTTTTTCCCCATACTTGGTAATGTATTTTGTATTGCATTTTTGTAGCCTCTGTCAGCATAAACAAAAATAGGAAATGCTCATTCCTGCATTCAGCTTTTAATAACTTGGCATATGATCTGAACTCTTTGTCATTAAAAATAAGTGTTCCTTGAAAAATCACTTCCAGTGGAGAGGCCTATCTGATTTTGATGTTCTGGCTACCTCGTTAGCTTTATTTTAGATAGCAGCAAGTGTAGCTATTTTAATAACTGCTTGAGATCTTAACCAGACTGAAGTCTGAATGATAGGGAGAAAAAGTCTTTTTATTTTTCCTTGGTGTAATGTCTTTAGTTTGTAGAAGAAACTTATCTTGAACAGTTATCTCCTGAAGCATTTATACACCACTTGTTGATGATAGAATTATGAGGGTTTTGTTCAATATTCATCTTCTAATTCACTTGGATAATTTGAGGTAATTTTTTGAGATTTTAGATAATTATTACCTCCTATTTTTAAAACACTTTTTCTTGTTTGTACTGTCTAAATTTGACTTCAGTTGTCATCTCCATAAATTCCTTTAATTTATCTCTAAACAACAAGATTTTTCAGGCAACCTATGAAGTATTGTTTAGAAAAATATTTATAGAGATGCTTGAATTGCTACTGTGACTTAACATGGTTGATAAAATGAGGTGGCCCGGTAGACACTAGTGCTGCTTGGTGACTGAATGATACACTATGTGCCTGTACTTGCGCAGTATTTAAAAGTATACAAATTATGCAAGGAAGGAAACTCATGTTCAAATATGAATATGCTGGAGATAAAGTATGCAGCCTGTCACTTTCTCTCTCCCAGTTTAAAGCTTTTCTTTCAAATATCTTCTTACTTCAGAGTCATCAAAAGGGTTTAAAGAGTAGTACTTGGAAGATATCTGCTTTAATACAGTTTAAAAAAGCATAATTGTTATATAATTCAATAATACTTTAACTATATTGTTAAATAAATTACAGTGGTTTAAATAATGAGGCAAATTGTCATCTAATTGATATTGCCTAATAATGTAAAATACTAAAATGACTTCATAAAAGTCAGTAGTGTTTTGGATTATGACTGTATACATGTTATGTACATGTGAAGTAAAATGTGGAAACCTATTTTTACTTTTTCTTCTTTAGATGGATGGATCTAGTCTAGCTTTTTGAAAAATACATAAATATAAGTGATGCATCATTTTTACATAAGTTGTCTTGGTAGATATGTGGGGCTTCGTTAGGTCGAAGTGTGGAAGATTCAGACTGCCTAATGTTGAGCATACATGTGAGCATTAGGAGATGCAAGTCAGTAGTAACCAGCGCTGATTAGCACATCCTCCAAAATGATGGTCACCAATGTCTTTGTGTTGGAGGATCCCATAACAAGACTCCCCAGACTGCGTATGCCTTCTGGATCTGTCTCCATACCTCTTCCTTGGCCCCTAGCGTTCTTGGGGTTGCTAGGTTGTTAGAACTGCCTTACTTTCCTGGCCTATTGAGCAGGGACCAAAACCTCTAGAGATTAATTTTTTTGTCTTTTTTTTCAGTGAAAACAGCGACAGACATTTGACTTGATGAATTAAAGGAATGAGGTGGCCGCAATAATGTATCTGTCAACCACAGCAGTGTTTACTTAGAGTTTATTTCTTGCTTGAGTGCACTACTGCCCTTAGCTTTGGTGCTTTTAAAACTCTTTTTAGCTCTATCGTACACACATTTGATGAGAATTTATTCTTCCTGATGTAAATTTTGCTATAAAAATAAAGTTTTAATGTTCAAGATTTAACTAAAAACTAAAACTAAAAAATTGATCCACTGACATATGAACTTTCCAGCATTGCCATTTTTCTAGTGTACTTTTTTCTTACAGCTAGGTCCTCACGGCTAGTTCTGCAAAGAGACAAGGCATGCAAGTGCTTATGTTAGAGAAACTATCTTCTCCGTTTATAGAAAGAAATGTGCAGCGTGATTTTGATTTGTTCAAAATACCATGCTCCTCAGAGAGAAGCTAGGACTAAATATTTGTAAGACAGTGAGGCCAGGTACTTGAATGCTTTTATGCATGGGGATTTAGCTTGAAGTTAGTGAAATTGCACTGTTGGCTAAGAAACTTTCGTCTATTATCCATATGCTAATTTGAAAAGTGACGTTAGAATAACTCAATACTAAATCAGGGTGCTAGAATGTGTGCAGAATACAAATAAATACTTACACTTGCCAGCCAGCCATCATGAATAAATGCACAAAGTACTCTTTCTAAGGTGACAACCATTTATGTATAGTCAACTTGAAATTCTTGTTTCGTTAAATAATTGTGCCTGATTGGCTCAACACCTGAGGCTTATCATAAACTATGCTTTTCACAGCTCTTTTCAACAGACAAGTTTCTTTTTCCTTCTATCCTTAGGGAGCCTTTCCATAAGCTCTTGGTTCAAGGTCTTATCAAGAATCAGACATTCAGACTAACATCAACAGGCCAGTATTTGAAGAGGGAGGAGGTTGATCTCACTGGTAAGAGAGACTGCATGGGAAAATCAGCCTAGGTGCATCCGGAAAGTCAGGGACTGCTTTGTCTCAGTGCTGGGAAAATTTGGAAGAGAAAATGAATCCTTGTAATATTTAAACTGGAGAGCAACTTCTATGAATTTTGGATTCGTATGCACTGCTGAGTGCACAGACACCCTACTAATGCAGCAGCTTTTAATTGCATCCAAACACAGAAACAGTGCTATGGTATTATTTTAGCTCCAGTATAGTCCAAAAGATGAGATGTCAGTTTTGTTACGACACTGCTCAGCAGCTTGCTGAACGGCGCTAGTAGTCCCTGCCAACAGACAACCTACAAAAACATCATGGCAAAGCTAACACAGATGTTGGTGTGTTCTGTAGATATTAGGAATGTAAAATGTGTATAGGAAAAAGCGCTGTTTCTGAAGTTCTGTCCAGTGCCTCCACTGCATAAGCTGGAGCAGCAAGTCCTGGCTTGGGGACCTGTAGCAACAAGAGTGGGTTGGTCATATTTGCCTCCCTTAAGCACTCCTGTCACGAAATCTTGTTTTCACTGTTCTTCTCCTGCACACAAACCCCATAAGTCAGTTAACAAACAAACAAACCCCCTAATGTTTACCACTCTCTGCTATTCTATTTTCTTCCAGAAAAGCTAGGCCTTTTCTGTAGCAGGTGGTTTTGCTCAATGGCACCTGTATCAGTCTAAATGCTCCTTTCCATCTCTAAATTCATGCAAGAGAAGGCACGTTCTTGTCTGGATAACTTACTGCAGCTGAAACCTATAAATCTGGTGTTTGTAAAAGCTAAGTGCAGGTCAGAATTGTACCAAATCATGTCACAGTTATAAGAATGCTTAAATCTCAGGGGCTATCAAGATAGCACATAGGATGAGTGCCAGATACAGCTTCCAAATTGTAGAAGGAGACTTTCTGTTATGATGTAATGGAAGCATTGGAATATTAGTTGTGTTAAAACATTAAAGTAGGAAAAACTTCAGAGGGAAGAGGGTGTTTACGGGGGGGGTGTGTCTCTTTAAGCTGTTTGGAAACAAAAAAAACCCACTAGACATCGTTGATTCTTCTTATGCTTAGGGAACAAAACTCATTGCTGCTACAAATGAGCAAAATTAATTTTAATGGTTTACGTATGTCTTAATATTTAGGAACTGAACCAGTTCACGTAAAAACTGGTGAGAAGCTCCAAGTTGCTTGGGAAAAAATGAGCAAATCGAAGCACAATGGAATAGACCCTGGAGAATTAGTGAAAGAGTATGGCATTGACACCCTACGTCTTTACATTCTGTTTGCTGCTCCTCCAGAACAAGATATTTTGTGGGATGCTAAAAGTAAGTTGGATTGTTTTTGTTGTTTATTTTGTGGTTTTGTTTTCTAATGTGTTATATTTTAAATACAAAATTAATACAGTTCTTGATTCCCAAGTTTTGGAACAACTGAATGAAAAAAGTATAATGAGCAGGTTTTCTTGTTTGTTTATTTTAAAAGTGAGGTGGTCACAAAGCTGTCACTGAGAGGCAGGCTTGCAAGATTATTGCAAGCAGCTTACCTCTTACAAGCTAAAAGCATGTAAGAAAAACATTTCTTAAGTGGTATTTTATTCTGCAAACTTGGACCTCGTTCTCTTATTTTTTTATTAGCTACGATTGATTGAAAATTATTTTAAGATTATTTTCTTCATTACAATTTTTTTTAAATCATATCAGATTACAGATAAAACTTACCAATTTTTTATTATTTACACATGTATGCAATGGCTTTTGTAAGCTGGACCATGAAATACTTCTCAGAAGAATCTCATAAGATGATAATCGGAGTTCCTAGTAACTAGTATTTGTACACTCATGACATTTTTATGAGCTTAGTTCTTGAATAAGAGAAGATTTACCCTCCTACACACTTATTTACTGCCATCATGCAATTTGTCATACGGACAGATACTAATTTCTTTTATCTACTGTGGTTCATACATTTTAATGTAGTTTACGCATACATTTAAATCTAGCCCTCTGGTTGCATAAGGCTTTAATAAAACACTCCATGTCGATTTAAAAACATGTATTTCTTCATTCTTTCTTGTGTTAGCTTCTTGCTACTTAGTTCAGCCAGCACTAAGCATTATTTCAATTGGTGTCTGTCACCCTTTACATTCATATGTGTTTAGTTACATATTATGGCGCTGTTGTATGTACTGGAGGAGTGTGCTACATGACTTTTCTCAGTTGGCTTTCTGTCATCAATAACATCAATAACAGTACAGAGCTAGGCATAGGAAGAAGTAATGTCTCTTAAAAAAACCAACTGCTTTTAATCAAGCTGTAATTCCTGTGTCCCTGACAGTGCACAGGTACATAATTCCCGCTGAGGCAGCTAATTCAGTGATACATAATCTTTTTGCTGTATTTTTCTATCTTGAAAATGGAATAGCTAAATTAGTATGAGAATTGTGTGTACAAAATCTTAGTTGCAAAGTATACTAGAGTTTGGTGGTTAAACATTCTTTAAGCACATGCAGGTATAATGCTAACAAAAATGAATTTAGTCATTCAAACCAACCTGTTTACCACTTGAGAAATACAAAGAAAGATTTTGGAGTCATGTTGTGTTAAAAGATTATTGGAAAACGTGAACAAAAGGAGATGCTAGCAGCCTAAAGATATTTCCAGAGGAAAAAAATGGAAAGTAGGTGAAAAGCATCTCTTAAGACTTTAAGGTTTGGTCTGAATTTCTTAATGATAACAAAATAGTGAATGTTTAAATTGAAGAAATCAAGCAATTTGTGGCGGATTTAACCTTGGCTGGACACCAGGTGCCCACTAAACCACTCTATCGCTCCCCTCTCCTCAACTGGACAGGGAGAGAAAAATGCAACGAAAGGCCCATGGGTTGAGATAAGGACAGGGACATCACTGAGCAATTACCGTCTTGGGCAAAACAGACTCAACTTGGGGAAATTGATTTAATTTATTACCAATCAAAATCAGAGTAGAGTAATGAGAAATAAAACCAAATCTTAAAACACCTTCCCCCCGCTTCTTCCCAGGCTCCACTTCACTCCTGATTTTCTCTACCTCCTCCCTACTCGAGCAGCGCAGGGAGATCAGGAATGGGGGTTGCAGACAGTTCATCACATGTTGTCTCTGCCGCTCCTTCCTCTTCACATTCTTCCCCTGCTCCAGCATGGGGTTCCTCCCATGGGAGACAGTCCTCCACGAACTTCTCCACTGTGGGTCCTTCCCAAGGGCTGCAGTTCTTCATAAGCTGCTCCAGCGTGTGTCCTTTACATGGGCTGCAGTCCTTCAGGAACAGGCTGCTCCAGCATGGGTCCCTCACAGGGTCACAAGTCTTGCCAACAAATCTGCTTCAGTGTGGGCTCCTCTCTCCACGGGGTCACAAACTCCTTCAGGCCCATCCACCTGCTCCACCATGGACCTCCATGGGCTGCAGGGGGACAGCCTGCCTTGCCATGGTCTTCACCATGGGCTGCAGGGAATCTGTGCTCTGGAGTGTGGAGCACCTCCTCCCCCTCCTTCTTCAGTGACCTTGGTGTCTGCAAAGTTGTTTCTCTCACATATTCTCACTCCTCTCCTCCAGCTGCTGTTCCCCAGCAGGTCTTTCCCCCTTCTTAAATATGTTACCACACAGGCGCTACCACTGTTGCCGTTTGGCTCAGCTTTAGCCAGTGGCAGGTCCATTTTGGAGCTGGGTGGCATTGGCTCTATTGGATATGGGGGAAGCTTCTAGCAGCTTCTCACAGAAGTCACCCCTGTAGCCCCCACACTACCAGAACCTTGCCACACAAACCCAGTACAGTCTTATTTGGAGAATATTAAATACTGGTTCTCAGTTGCTGTGATCCTTCTCTTCACTGGATGTGTTTCGATAACCTTTCGAGGATTGCTCTCCAGACTAGATTCCTTGTCTTTTCAGTGGTGGACATGTAGGCAGGGCCTCATGTCATTCTCTCGCCCTCTCCCCTGGTGTGGGCAAGCAATCTTCCAGACTATGCAGGACCAGGTGCGGTCAAAATTACCCAGCATCTTATTACACTATTACTACAGTCTGGATAATGCCAAGCCTACCATGTCTAGATGGTCTACATGCTTCTAGTGTGAACAGGAGGTGGAAGGTTTGGGGGGGGAGCATCATACTCCCAGTCCCACCTATGAGAGTTCATGAAGATCATGCAGTCTAGTAGAAGCACAACACACCTGGAAGAGAGAGCTAAAGCCATATCAGTGCCATACCTTCAGTAGTGGCTCTGCACCACACCATGGGGAGGACCTGGCTGTGAGCAGCCGTAGCTTGGTTGGTCTCTGTAGTGTGGTCCCTAGGTCACAGAAACACATTCTTAGAGCAGCCATGGAGCAGGACTGATGCCTGCAGGGTCAGGGTGTACATCTTTATAATCTCCCCATCACAAACTAAGCTGTGTCAAAAGATGGTACCAAGGATCAGAGCCTATACTCATTAGCGCAGTAGCATCTCTGTAGCAACAAAAGTATATGAAACGTCTAAAATCAAATTTTAGAAGAAAACTCTCAATTTAAAAAAACGTGTGTCTATATATGTACGTTTATTCTTCCATGAGTTTGAAAAGTTAGAGCATGTAGAACTGTTTTGTTGGGTCATTAAAACACAAGATGAACATTCTAACATTGACATAACATTGGGTTATTTTACAGATTTAGCAAATATTCTCGCTGTATATCTGTTTTAAAGTCATTGCAGAAAAATACTTTTGTTTTATCTTACTGATTTCTTTCCATTAAGGCAACCCAGCATTATTTGTAACGGCATTTTTAATTGCATTGACATTTTTCATTTAAAATACAGGTGTGGGGTTTGGTGTTTTGTTTTTTTTTTCCAAATGTTTAACTCTAGTTTTCAGTTTCCTTTCTGCTTTTCTTTAAAGTTTTGGATTCATTCATTGTAACTGGAATTTGTTTCTGCAATCTTTTGTTAATTGCAGCTGATGCTATGCCAGGTGTTCAGAGATGGCAGACGCGCCTCTGGACTCTTGTAACCAAACTTATTGAAGCAAGGACTTCAGGAACCATGCCCAATCCTGAGCTTCTGAATAAGAAAGAGAAGGCTGAAGCCAGAAAGATCTGGGAGCAGAAGAATCTGGTGATATCTGAGGTTAAAAGAAACACATAGTTTGTAAATGACTAAATAAGTTGCTGCTCATGCTAAAACCATATGCTTGACTTACAGAGCCAAAAGTGTTTTTTTTCCCCAGATGAGTAGCTTATAAAACAATTTTTAAGTGACTTATTCTCTGTGTAAGTAATTTTATTTACCTACAAATCTTATGGGACAGAACTCTTGCAAAACAGTAAGATTTGGATTGGCAAAATTTCTCTGCTCTGTTCCTCCTTTAAAGGATGAAGTGTTATGGCATTAAAATATTATCAGTCTGGGTTTGGAGTAACTCCATTTCCAGTAGCAAAGGTGAGTTATGCAGGTTATCCCTAACAAGAGCTTTTGATCTGTTTGCTACACACCTCATTACCATGCCTGCTGTTTCATACAGAATGGAAAAAAGTTGTTGGAGAAAATACATTAGTGTATCCTAAAAAAAAAAAAAGTTATTGAAATGATTGTTCATCTCTTCTTATGTGTTGTCTCATGCTGTGATTAGAGTCAATTCAATTATCAGGAGACATAAATACCTGCAAAATGAACTTAAAATATTTTTCTATGGATAAAAACTTTTCCTGATTTAAATCCTGTGGCGAGGGACCTTCCAAGTGTTTTAACAGACATTAGAATCACGATCTTGCTATGGATGGACAAGCTGTCAACAACGTAACTGGATTTACAAGTATGAAGGTCTCTTGTAGGGGCAAAGAAGAATTTTATTAAAGAAAATTATTAAATTATTAAAGAAAAGAAAGTGATTACTAATACACAGTTCTAATTGGCATTGATTGAAGCTTTTAAAATCCTGAAACAGAGGGAAAGCGAGTCAACTGAAATTTTATATGGTTATTATTTTCCCATACACACATGTGGTTGCATATATGATGTGTTTGCACGCCAAAGTGGTTTTCATGTAAGAGATAAGATACTGCATGTTTGAGAATTTTAAGTTATTAATGACAAACCTTTTCTTTTAACACAAGGTAACAGAGTACTTCACAAAGGATCATTTGTTCAATGCAGCTATTTCTCGATTGATGAGCCTCACTAACGTACTCCATGTAAGTATGCGATATGAATGAAGGTATTTTTTCAGTCATACCCAGTTCCTGTAAGTTTTTATACAAAGCAGGAGCTGCCCAAACTATAGTTCCAGTATTCCAAAAGTCACTTGCAGTCATTACCATTACTACTAACTCAAGAAACTTAGGTGGAATTAGTTGGTTCAAAAGCAGTGTGTAACCCTGAAATACATTGTTTTGCAGGATGAGCTTGATGATCGTATTAGAGCCACTAGGTTCTGATGTTTATGCCTGCATCCTATAATGTCAAAGGATACATTTTGGTTAGCTCTAGTTCTTTCTTCTCTTTTGTTTTTAAGCAAGTTGCATAGGTAGCTAGGTATAGCAGTACATTGTAGAATTACCACATATTCTGATTTAAAGAAAAGGGTTATTCTTTACAAGGAAAATTGCACATAATCTTACATTCCTCAGAGACAGCTTTCACCACTGAACTGTTTGCTAGTAATAGAGTTTGCAAATTCCCCTTTTTAAAACAAGTGTAAAAATAACTTGTCTTTAGCATTTTTTATTTAGATTGTTGTTTATCAGCCAGTGGTGATAGATCAAATAAACTCTTACCTTCATTTTTGTTACTACTCTTAGATCTGGTTGAGCATATAATGGTAATGTGATCTAGACCAGAAATCAAATTAAAATTTGGAGGTTTTAGCTTCTTTGTTGAAATACCATTTTATACCTTATGGATTCCAAGGAGATTGTTGGCAAAGTTAAGGAACTTAATGAAAAGTTAAGTAGGGCATGCACAAGTGCTATACTGAAATAACATAAGTCTGGGATACTGCATGGTGTTAGAAAGGTGACACAGGTTTCTTTATCTCCAGCTCAGTGATTCATATGCATTTAGGGCTGGTGGATGGTGATAAGTAAATGTTAAAAAAATAAATCAAGAAATAAAAATCAGTGTCCTATGGACAGCCAAATGTTTGACCACTAACATATTTCTTGACCAAAGAAAGTGTAGTATCTTTCAAGAACAAGTTTCCGTATAGCATGGTGACACTTCCTCTTTTGGTCCTATTTGAAAGGAGGAAGTGGGGAGGTGGGTGAAGATTAAATATAGAAAACAGGTAGTAGTTACTAAAACTTACTCAAATCTAGTTTGTGCTGACCTCATTAGTGTCAGTAATAAAAAGATGCCATCTGGCAACATTTGTGATCTGTATCAACAAATCATCTGGTTTGGACAGTTTTCTGGTAGACAGGAGCGGGTGTTCATCACACCCACCAAATAATTCTCACATTATTGTCATTTTTCTGTACTGTTTCATTAGAGAGGCGGATTACAAAATAAACACAGAATCTGAATTTACCATGGGATGTAATCTGTCTGAGTCAGAACAGGCAAAGAAAGAAAAAGCTTATCTGGCTACTTTTAGTGCTATGTCTCTTCTGTTAAGATATAATAAATAGAGGAATGAAGGTTCAAATTTTGTCAGGCTAGCACCTTTTGCAAGAAATTGAAAATTTCCTGGGCTACAGAAACAGCACACTTTACTAAAGCAATCTGAACATCAAGCTGTAAAAGGCTGTGCTGCACTTTTCATTCCCAAACCTTCCTTCAGCTCTAAAACCTCACTTCATCACTAAATTCAGCTTTACTTAATCCACTCTATGGTCCCATACTTCACCTCTTCTCAGATAGCACTGATTTTATCTAAGATTGCACTTCTAGAAGTGGCAGCACACAAAATGGTTTAGAGGGCCACAGTTGTCCACATGGTCTGTGTTCAGACTCCCATACCAGAGCAGATCCCTAAGGGTTGGCATCAGCCTCTTTGGGATGAGCTTCCAAGTGTTAGAGAGCACTCTGTGACCAAGAGTTGTGATTTTAATTCTCCAGAACTTTTCATATGTTTCTAAGTTACTATGAAATTATGCTGTCCTGAGCATAGACATTGATTTTAGCTTTTATTACTGCATTTTCCTCTTAATTAAACTACTTTACCCCCACCCCCCAGAATATTTATATTAACAATGATTTTTTTTTTCCTTCTGTCTTTACGCTTAGCAAGCTTCTCGGCCTCTTATTCTTCACAGCACAGAATTTGAAGATGCTTTGGCTACACTCTGCATCATGGTTGCACCTATGGCTCCGCACATTGCATCAGAGATGTGGAAAGGTATTTCTAGAAATATACTTTTTATTGATGTTGCAGGAAAAAAGGCAAAATTTTAACATAATACACGTCACTTATTCCTTAATTCTGCATCTCTCTTGTCATCTTCTGTCATAGCTCCTAAACAAACTTGAAATTTGTAGTGTTCCCAAATCTGTCTGCTTTTAGTTTCTTTCCCTTTGCATACAGAGGTGGGTTTCTTGAGACTAGGCAGAGAAAGGGAGAAGTAAGGAACATTCAAGACAGGACTTGCACGAGGAATTCATATGTCAGCTGCTAGCTTTTCCTGTATGTAAACTAATAAAAGCTGAACCTGAGACTAGAAACAGCCCTTTTTCAAACAACTATTTCAGATTCTTTGGACTACAAATGGTTTCTTTCAGGAATTCAGGCAGAGAGGACCATGTCAGAGCGCTGTATATTAAAAGACTAAAGGAGCGTTCAATAAAAATCCTACTCTTGTAAAATTCTCCAGAGACTGAGGGACGTTATGCTGCAAATTAACCTTGCGCGGAAAGTGGGAATGGTAGGCAGGAAATCTTTTTTAAGATCTGTCACAGCTGTAAACCTTGAGGTCTGAATCCAAAGTGAGCTAAGTTGGGTGCTGCAGCTACAGTTAAATCCTGTGAAATAAGGGATGTGCATGCTGGAGTTCAGCAGTTGATTTTAAGGGTTATCGGGAGAATTCCCGAGATATATGTGGGAAGATAGGAATATATTTGGCATTAAGACTGGCCACAAATTGCTATGGGGTTTTAGACCTAATATTAGCTTTTGGATGCTGTTTTAACAGTTTTATTTTCAACAGTCATCCTAAAACTTTCTGCATTCAAGTGTTTCCAGAGCAGAGCTACTTAATAACGTCTATTTCAGAGCTGTGCATGGCCCTGTAATAAAGTTTACTGCCAAAGAAAGGCTGCTCTTGTTCGGAGCAATAACATAGGGGCAGAGACTCTGGAAACAGCAAGATGCATTACAGAGAGTGGCGTTTTTTCTGTGTTTGCATTTCCAATGTTTTTAAGATGTCTTAATAAAAGCTTAATTGTTTAGAATAAAGAGTGGCATCAGACATGATCCATCTGGAGAAAGCTACTTCTGGTCAATATTCTCTTACAATGTGAAGTACCGTCTAATCAGAATTATACTTAAATGGAAGTAATTGCCACAACTTTGTTTTCCACATTGGTTGAGATGGAGGCAGAATGAGTCAAGGCTAATTATTTACACGTACAGTGACTCGTGAACTTGAAATTCAACTACATATTAGGGAATACAGAATTATCAAATATGTTTCATAAAATGACAAAGAATACTAAGATGTCTTAATTAACATGACTTGTCAAACCTAAAGCTTAATCCTGTAACATTTTGAATGTTAGAGAAGGAAGAGTTTTCTTACTACTAAAATCACTGGAGAATGATAAACATTTTCTGTATCTCTCTCTGATGTAGGAATGAAAAGGAAGCATATAAAAATTGGGAGTTTATTGTCCTCAGCTTCTGTCTGCATTTAAAGGTAAAATTTTGCTTGTGTGGTCCAAAGACTGCGCATTGTAATTCGGTGCAACTAGCAGACAAAAGCATTTTGTGGTGATTATTGCCTGAAGAATTTTATGACTAATCATGAAAATCATAATCTCTTTTAGCATGGTCATCACTACATTACATCAAATTATTAAATAATTTTATCAGGAGAACATATGTACGTTTAACTACTGCATTGTGGTAAGAAGACTGTATTATTTTGAAATAGCCAACATCTAGCAATTCTGTCCTGGGATTGGGATTTCTGGTGAGAAATGTCCGACTGTAGTCTAGTGAAGGATTCCTCAAGTTCATGTTCTGAATTGCCCTCTGGTTCCACCAAGTCTTGTTGCTTTCCTGATGTAACCATTTTATTATGTATAGGTGATGATGCTTTCTTATTTTAAATAATTTCAGGATAAAAATTAAGCTTTCTAAATACTCTGTTTAGTTTTCTTTGTGCTTTAGTTCTCCATACACGCTCAGAGTAAGTCTCTTTTTGTACCTTGGCTTTGCATCTAAATGTAGGGATAGAGCTGCTTCCTCTCTCGTAAACTAGTCAGGAAAAGGACTTTGTATATTATTAGCTCTATAAATAGCACCTATAGCAGTAGACCCCCACGCTTTGATGAAAGCCTCTGTCTGCTATTGTAGTGCCTATAATAAACAACACATAAGCAACATATTTATAATTAAATACCGATGTTTCATTCTAAAATAACTTGTACACAGCCTTTACATTTTGTTTGGTTTCGTGATTAAAACAAGGAGCATTTTTCTTTCAACAGGGGAAAATGAAACTGGTAAATTTGGAAACCACGTAGTTAATATCAAACAGATAATTTTGCAGTTGAGTAGGAATGCTGGTAGGAACAGTCACTTGTGTTAACTCTGAACCACCTTGTGTATTTAAGCTTTTTTTGAAGAAATTCCTTTTTGAAAGAATTCCTTTTGAAGAAAAAGGATTTTGCTTTCTTATTAGTGTTTCTTATTAGAAACCTTTCACTACATAATGAGCTATGCCTAATATTAATTTTACTACAGCCTTAAAAGAGAGAGAAGAAAAGAGCATTCTCATTAATTTTGACTGTTTGCATTGTGCTTCACAGGATGAATAATATGTTTACTGTTGCATTGTAATGTCTCCTTTTATGCTTTTCTGATCACTGATTATGGTCAAGAAACATTTAAGAAGAAATTACGATAGAATTTAAAACAAATGTGAAATAATGACAACCTACAATGAGACCCTGACTTAACGTATTGTATTATATTAAGTTAACTCTCCCAAAGATTTGAAGACAATCCAACCTCAGAACTATAGAACTTTCTGGCTGAGCACCTGGAATGAGGCTTTGTGAAGGTAATAAAATTACTTTTGACAACTGGAAGCTCTTCTGCAGGTGCAAATAGTATTTTTTCAGTCTAAATGACAGCTGTGCTGTAAATTAAAAAAAAAACAAACCTACCTGTTTTCCTTTTCTAGTTTTGGCATGAAAAGCTAGGCAAAAGAGGCTAGCATCTATAAATGTTAAAGACTTGAAGGCTTTGATGTCCAAAAATATCTGATACTGTTAGTTTTATTTAATTACATAAAATATTCTCCTTTGCTCAAAAAAGTAACTTTTAACTGCAAAACATGATATGATAAATTTTAAGGATGTAACGTATTTTCTTAAATACTGGCATTCTGAATGCATTTATATATAAATAGCAAGAAATGCTTTTTTTGCATTTTAATTTATTTCCATTTCAACCTAAAAGCTATTTGACACAGAGCGCAATGAAATGTAAAAAAAAAAAATAATTGGAAATCAGTGTTTTCTAATACAATAGCTTGTAAAACTTAAAACTTGGTTAAGTGTGTAAATATGTATGTAGGTATCCTCTTGATTAGCAAAAAGTTCTTTACAGCAGGATTTAACTGCAAATCAGTAAATCTTAATGATTACCAACTAATGAATATATTAAGAAAATTGCAAAGGTTATTTTAGAGTGTTAATTAAAGATGCTTTGCCTGACATTTCAAGTAATGAGTAGCATCAGTGATATAAGTAATTTTGATTGTAATAATGCTATCCTGCTTTGCAAGAGTTGCATCAGAGTTAATTTGAAATTTTAGCTTTTTAGTCCACTATGTTTTCTTTGTTAGTTTGTTGATAAACACTGCAAACTCAGAACTGCAGTCTGATATCCCAAGGATGCTTCTGATGTAATGTGCAGCTTTTAGGTATAATTAAAGTAAAATTAGATAGATTCAAGGTACAGCAATTTTTGTTCTTCTGCAGCTGAAGAATTATTCTCCCATGGGGTTTAGTTTATATGTGACCAGCTTGTTTTCACGCATCAGGTAGGAATGGAGAGTTTGGTCCCTTTGTGAGCTGAATGAAGAGCGTACTTCAGTATTGGCAGTAAATATTTCCAGTTTGAGTGCAGGGAAAAGCTGCTTGAATGCTGTTTGAGAAGTGCCTCACCTTTCAGCAGCTGAACAATAGTAACCCAGTGCTTTGCTATTTGGTGTGTGAAGGAGTTCGTTCTCCTGCTTAGAGGAGGAACGTTTTTCAGTATTTTGGTGTTTCAACCTAATGGTCCCAGTTGTGCAGTGAATACACTGGTTTATCGCTTAATAACACAAAAAGCGACTGTAGCCCCTCATTGTGGGAAGAGTTCATCCGGCTGACATCTTGGCAGTTTATGAACACTAACAGGATGAGGAAATCTGTTTCCTTCCTGAAACCTTGTATCTGAGGAATATACAGACACCATTTGAGACTTTTTTTTTTTAGTTTGTTTGTAGTAGTACAGTATTTTGCTGTCCAGATAAGGATATGAAACTGCTTATTGTGAGTTGTTACATTTTTATGAGAGAGAGCACATGAAAGATATACACTGATGATAAACACATCTTAAGATGTATTGAAATGAAACATAGTTATTGGAAATTGTAAAGGTATAATTGTCTTAGCAACATTTTAACTGTCACCACAATAGCTCTTCTGCAAGAATTTCTCTGTCTGAATTCAGTCCTTGCTCAAGAAGGCTTCTGTAAAGAACAGAGCTGAGCGGAAGCTAATTGATGTTACAGATTTTAATTGAAAATTTGAATGCAGAATTCCCCCCTTCACAAATCCAAGAAGTAACATGATTTGGAATAAAAAAAAATATTTTTTTCCTCCAAGATTAATAACCCAAAGTGAAGGACAGTGAGTCCTTAAAAATGGAGGAAGGCAGATCATTTTCAGAAGCTTAAAAGGATTCACGTGGAGTTTGCTGAACTGGAAGCACATTCTAGAATTAGCTTTTAGTAACCTGGGCTTTTCACAACCCACCTTGGCACTCCACATCTGTCACTAGGCAACATATAAAATGAATCCTCTAGTACCATATTGAGTAAATGTAAATTTTCCTGACTTTATCCAGTTCTGTACTACTATACCAGTACTATCATACAGTTTTTTGTAGAGCTATCTGGAAACAGCTGTTATTGTATTGCTATCATTTCTTTGAGACTGCAGACCATTTCACATACAACTGACAGACACATTCCTCATGGGCTGCAGAAAGGTATTTCGGATATGCAACTTGCCTGAATCTGTCAAATAGGAAGATTCATTAAACAGTAAAAAAGCATATCAAGAACAAAGTAACGTGGTAATAGTCTTGTCCTTGGAAGAGGCTGCAGAGGCGAGTGAGATGTTGACCCAAAATGCATCTCCACTTACCCTTACACACTCCTGCTCTAAGCTTTTTAAAAACTTTATCTGCTTGGCTGCTAGTATGGTGGATTTTTACTTAACACAGATTTGTATTGTTTTGATTTTGCTAAATCCAGAAGTTATCAACATTTGGATAACACACCCTCACAGTCACCTTATACTGTCCCCTCTGATCTTCTTATATCTCCTGTTAGAAAATGCCTAGTCCTAAACTCTGTTACTGGCATTGCTTCAGATGCCTTCATTGACTTCCTTTTATCGCCCATTAAGATTTCCGTCCTCCTTGCCTTTCCTGCTTTGTTAACCTCCCTGTGCCAGCCCTTGTCCCATGCCAGCTCTTACTCAGTTTACTCCATAATCACATCTTTTTCTCTTGCCTACCCAATTCTGTGTCAAGCTAGCTGCACTATTGCTGGAATTATACAGATAATTTTTTCTAGTGCCTTTTTTCTGTAAAACAAGAATTACCTTGCCGTTCTAACTTACCTCGCTGATACACTATTGCTCCCAAAACTTCCTTTTTAAATCTCTTTACAATGAGAATCTGCTCTTCCCCCCCAAAAATAGCACCTTAGGGGAAGTGTTATGCTTATGAAATACTCATGTAATGCTAATAAAACATTGCCATGAGCTGAAAAATTGTTAGAGTTGTCCTGTCCCCTCCTCTCAACTCACTCATTTACAGTAATATAATACATGTTTAACTTGGTGTTTTAACTTGGGCTCCAATGCTGTGAGTTACTCGTTAGGGAAACCTTGTTTTAGTATTAGCTTGCAAGTCAGTAAAAGTCTGTTGAAGCACTTCCACTTGCAAGATCAGGGCTTCAGATTGAGCATAAGAGGGGTCCTTGATCTGTCCTGTATAGATGTACAGGTGTGTTCATATAAGTAAACAGCTCACAGTAAGTAAAAATATACTCAGGTGGCTTTCTGTCCTATGTCTGCAAGAGAATCTATAACCATAAAAGCAAAATATGTCAAAAAATGTAAAGCAAAATGTATGGTGCTTCATAATGTGCACTTCACTATGTGCTTTCCAGTACGGTAAGACAATAAAACAGGTCTTTAATGTTTTCACAATAAAAGTCTGTGAAGTGGTTGGTTCTTAACATGTCAAAGAGCACTTTCGTGTAACGTCTCAGAATCAAGTGGGAAGGCTGGAGGAGGGTTCTGCCTAAGTCCGGACAAGTGGCCCATGGCCATTCTGGATCATAGCGATGAGGTTTCTGGTTTTGTGTGTGTTGCATTTTGAAAACGCAAAGCAAATGATTGCATTTTCTGTGTCCTACAACTCACAAAATGTGAATTAAGGCAGGAAGCCAAACAGGCAACATAACTAAAACCTTCATTTTGGTTTCCTGACAAACTCTGTTTTCTGAAACTAGTTCTGTTGACTTGTGCATTTTTTTTTTTAATACAGATGAGCTCATAACTCATTTAGCAGCAAGAAAACGAACCAAAAGATAGACATTGTGCTAGTCACACTTTATCTGCTTCAGAAAGCATTTTAATTTTTTTTTTAGTAGTAGGTTTATTGGGACTGGCAGCTTCCGCGGGGATTAAAAGCGACCCTGGTTTTGCTTTCGTAGGTAGAAGCTCTTGACTTCTATCAGAAAGTGGTTTTTAAATAGTTTGAAGAATCCACTTCAACAGGAAAATGAGGAGTGGCCAGTATGCATGCTTCTGCCACAAGGCATGTGATCAGTTGGAAAGAAATGAGCTCATCTGTATGTTCAAAAGCCAAAAAGGGAAGAATCTAGCAGCTGTTGTCTTTAAAGTCAATGTGATAATGAATCATCAATGCAAAGATATTTTTTCTTGCTTGAGTTCCTATCTTTTGCTCTTTCAGTTTCTCAGCTACTGTTACAACAGAAAAAAAAAAGGCACAAAACCTGATCAATTGAAGTGTTTTAATCAATTATTTAGCTAATAAGATTGTGGCTCAGTTGTTATTCTTAGGAAATGTGCACGTGCTTGCTTGCCATTAGAAATAGCTCCCACTGGTCCAACTCACTGCCCTTTTCTGAATCACTCAGCAAATTGCAGGGCTATTTTACCGAAGTGCTTTGTCTGAAAAAGCACTGACAAAAATCAGGCGGATTTTTCTGGAGGAAGTTGCATTCTCTTTATGTCTCTGTCTGCTGTTATTCACTGTATTAGTCTAAACAATCCGGCTAGGCAAATTCATGTATGTATTATGCATGGGTTGGTTTTGCTCCTGTGTCTGCCGTTGTGCTGTGTTTTGAACAGCTTTCAGGTACTTCAGTCTCAACAGCGAAATCTTGTGTTGATGGGTTCTTGCTGGAATTTCCCTAAACCAGATGAGATTTCAAATACATTTTGCAGTTCTGGATGAAGCACGTGCTTATAAAAAGTTTTAGTCTGTATTCTCATTCATACACAGAGGATGTTTTTAATTTAAAAATCCCTTGGCTTCGTGAGAATCACAAGAGCAATCATCATCAATATTGATCATATTTGACAGCCTCTTGTTAAGTGAAATCTTTTTATTTTGTCCTACAGCTGGAGTAAACAGCAACATAAATTCCACTCAGAAGCTTTTATTTAGTTAGAGAATGCAGCTTCAGAATGAATTGCATCCTATTCTCCTATTACTTAAATAAATCAAGAATGAATTGTCTTGGGGAGAGCAAAGCCTATTTCATAAAAGGAGATCATTTATAGGCATTTTGGGAGCTTTTTTTTTAAATAAAATCAAAGGATAAAGTGTTTCAGAATGTATGTATCGTAAGAAGGAGAGCAAGCTGTGCAAGGTATTCTTACGTAGCACCTCTAATTTCTGAGAAAATTGATACTTCACAAAATATGGGAAAATCTTGCAAGTAACTTGACTTGCAAATTTAGAACCTACCCAGCATATTACAGATGGTAAAATAATAAGCCATACTTGTGTATCATTTTGATTGAGTTGTTAGTAAAATTTTAACCAAACCGGTAGTGTTATTGAAAAAAACCCCACAGTATTATGATTGACTTCTAGAGGTAGAGGTCAGCTTATGTTGCAGTATTACGATTTAAAATAATAAACAGTGGTCTTCTGTGCTTTTGGCAAAGTTTTGGAGTGCTAATCCAAATCTATAATGTGCCCACAAGGTTCATGTTAGCATCCCTACACACAGTATAAAACGAGCGCTTCAAAGAGATACATCTTTCTGTTTATAATGTGCTGTATGCTAATCTAAACAATGTTGTTTCCTCCTCAGGGACTTGCTTTTAAAGTCAACTTTATTCTGATCAAGCCAATTCCAAAGTTCTAATGTTCTGGTTACAGTACAGCTGAATGTTTGACTGGTTTCACTTTCCAGGTTTGGCACACGTGCAGAATAAACTTTGTACTCATCGCTGGGATGTTGATGTGCTGCATCAGTCCTGGCCCGAAGTAGACCCAGAGTACCTTCAGCCATCAGATGTCGTGGAGATGTCTGTTCTGGTAAGAGCATTTTCATTTTTTTCAGTGGTGGTCAATTAATGCATTGAGAGCTCAGAGGATGACAAAATTTCTGCTCTTGTGGAAGTCTTAGCCACTCTTCTTAGGTGGCTCAGTGAAAAGACAGGAAGAACAGAAGCTGCAATTACCATTGTGCTGAGTAATTAAAATGGTTTCCTAAATGAAAAAATGTAGCAAGTCTGGAGGGGAGATGATCTAAATACAACTCTTTTTGAGTGACTGCATATTAGTACCTGTGGAGATTTGACCAATGAACAGCTGTGGATAAAGACGGTACAGTCAAAACTACGATCAGAATGCAGGTCCCTCCAGACTTTTTGCATTTATGATCTTGGCCCTGTACAAAAATGTATAATTAGGTGACATTTCTTGTGGTACCTGCAGTGCTATGGTTGCCTAACACGACCTACCATAAGCTGGGTTAAGTTGCTGTGATTTTTGCCAAATGATGTTTCCTGTCTGCCTCGAGCTGAACTTCTGGCACATTTCAGCAGAGCGTATTTGCAGGAATGAGACTGAGGAAAAACAGGTATCTGTTAATGTTGTAACTGCATTCCAGTTTATCTTTGAGCTCACACACTTTTGTGGTCTAGGGAAAGAGCCGGCAGTTCAGTAGAGGAGTGGACATACAACTACATGTAGTTAACTTTTTTTTTCCAACATCTGTATGTGTACATGCACCGTGTAGTTTACTGTCTTTTTTTTTCCTACATCTCTAATTAACTAGTCTGTATTCAGCATGCTCCCAGGCATCATAAAGCTTTATCATTAGTTGGAGCACAGTAGCAGCAAATGCCACTGCAGGCCATAGAGGGACTGCCTGGAGCCATGGGTAGTGTCTCAGCTCTTCCATCAACTGACTCCCGGTCAACTTGCATTCAAGTTCTTCATGCTCAGGCATTATGATAACCTGTAATTACGTAGCTGCATACTATTAGATCTGCAGGACTCCTGCCTTTTTCACCGTTCACCAAAGACTAACCTTTAATATACCATGCAGACATTCTAAACTGAAATGTTTTAAATTAAATGAAATGTTTCAACTTAAACGCTTTCTGTGTTTCTGGATATTGAATGAGGTGTAGCCTCTAGGAAGAAACGTCATTTGGTCATGTAAAACTGCATGTGCTCTGTGTGCGTGTAAGAGAAACAGAAGGAATGCATTTTGTCTGTATTTTATTCTGTTAGCTCCTTTGGGTAGAAGGAGTAAGGCAGTTGGGTTGTTTTTGTTCAGCTGGGTTTTTTGAGGAGGGAAGAGATTGGTTGGATTCACGGGAAGTCATGTTGCTGTAGATTTCCTTAACCAAAGTATCTTTGCAAATAATTTTCTTGCCAGATATCTCAGTCGGTCCACTTGAACAGAATGAGAAATGTTGCTAAAACACTAATTTGCCTAACACTCAACATACATTCTTAGCAGAGGCCACAGAGTATGTCTTTTTAGAGGAAATTTTCAATTGGCATCTTTTCCCAAACCAAGGAGAAGGACTCAAGTGCCAGCTGGGGTTAATAGCAGACTTAGGCTAATATTCACTGTGGGTTTATTGTTTTTTTTCTTTCTTTCCTTCTTTCTTTAAGCGATAAGCATTTATTTATACCAGTAAAAAGGTCATGTATCCACAGAAATCTTCACTGAGGTATAATCACTTTGCGCAAGCTTAAAATAAACCTTCACCTTCAAGCACAGCTAGCAAACATCTTAAATTCCAGTGTTCAGTTTATAAGGAAGTCATGAATGAGAAATTGTGTAATTATAGAAACTTCTTTGCAATTGTGGTTAAAGCAAACATATTATTAAATATATCTTTAAAATAAAAACTTCAGCAATACAAAGCAAACTCTGAACTCGATGTTTTTAAGATTGTACAACTGAACATAAAAACACGTAAACATTTCACTGATGTCTTTCTGCTGACATTAAATTTTCCTTCTTAAATAAGAAAACAGAAGAATAAACATTAATTTTGCTTTAAACAACCATTATGAAGATTATTTTTGTTTCTTTTCCTGATTAACCTTCTCAAAGCCATAGCCTTGTGTAGAAGCCCTCTAATAAGAGAAAGAGCAACGCCTGTGTGCTAAGCCATATATTCGTGGAAGAATATTATGTATGTAAACACCTTCCTTAGTTCTGAGAGAGAAAGTGAATGGAAGACCAGTGAGACAAGTTCGTTTTTTGAACCGGGAATAATTCTTACAAATAGTCCCGGGGAAGGGGGATGGGGGGGACGACAACTGGCTTTCTACTCTGAGTTAAGGCAAAAGGGAAATGCTGCAAAGCAGGGAAAAATCATCAGAAATGTGAATATTTTAAAGTCTCGTGGACACTGTAGGTTTTTGTATGGCTGTAAAAATAAATCGTTCTCATTAAACCAAGAAACATATGACATACGGAGGAATGGGCTGGTTGCAAAGAGGCAGTGTCTCTTCACAAGGCTGCACAGACACATTGAGTATTTGGGCCACAACCCTATTCTTCTCAAGACATCAAACTGCCTCAGGCTGCCAGGGATTTGCCTGCTGAGACATTATGGTTTTATTTCTCTTGACACAAAATACTTCATTATTTCCTGTCTGTGCTGGAGTTATGTCTTGCCATATTTAACCCAAAGCAGCAAAAGCAACCGACTCACTGCATCCTTAGCTGATACAATACAGATTGCCTACAAGAAAGACATTTAAATTCACTGCATATGCACAGTACCTGTTATTCTAAATGTTATTGCAAAGTTGANAAAAGAGCTAAGTTTTTGTCATTTTTCTTGCTTTGGAGTATGAGGAAGACCTAAAAGCGCACCGGTATTTATTTTCCCATTTTACTTCTCAGAAGAATTATGCATAAATGGTAAAAAAAAAAATTGAGTTGAACTAAAAATTCCTCTCCACAGCCTCCAGGTGCTTATTTTTCAGTCTTTTGTGATTTTATTTTGTCCTTCATAACTTCGCTAGTCCCCTCTAGCTCCCTCTGGATCCAAACCAGTCTAAAATGTCAAATTAAAAAAAAAAAAAACACACCAAAGAAACCCGAAATGACAAAGAAGCAGGTTCCTTCCTCAGGGGAAAAAATGACCCAAGCCTCATTTGTTTCTCTTCTTGCAGTTTGCCATGAAGGTTTTTCAGAGAAACAACTCTGCCAGCACCCAAGTTTCTTGTGCTGGCACTTTTACCTGGAGCTGCCGAGGGTTATGCTGGTCTAGTGAGATCCAGAGAGAGAGATGGAGGCATTGCAGAAGACATTTGTCCTGCTGAGAACCTAACCCCTTGACTAAAAGGGTGTGTGAATAGGATGCTTGTTATGCATAACCAATCTGCTGTTTGATAAGATTTGTGGACTCAGCTCGCCGGGCGGTGTGGGAAGATGAGGAGAGGTGCTGTGGGAAGGTACACAGTGTCAGGTCGCCCAGGCTCCTCGACCTTTCTAGGAAAACACAACCATTTATCTACTATGTTGATTTAGACCGGTTGGCTTTTCTGTTGAGCACAGCACCAAATAGGCTAGTTGTAGCGCGTTTCCCCTTGCCAACATCCATCCACTGGGACAAATTAATTTGCATCGTGGAGGACAGTGAATGACATTTTAACTAACCAGGCATAGTTTTGAACTGCAGGCTGTGTGTCCTAGCAGCGAGCTCACAGGCGTGCTTTATACTCTCCATTTGGATTTTACCATTTTCTTTTTCTTGTGCAATGTATTTCTTCTCTGAAGTGCTCTGTCAAAAAGAACTACTTGTATTTATTTTTCACAAAAGTTTTAATAAGTAAATCTTCTGTGTTTTTCAAGGCATTTACTTTGCACAAGGTACCAAAGGCAAAGTTTAACACAGCCAGCCTGTTATGATACCACGTTATGGACACATACAGGAATAGTTAAAAGCCTACTTACATTATCGCTGCAAATTAATGTCAAGTCTAGTTAAAAAACAGAAATGACTCATCCCAGCTCCATTTCAGACTTCGTCTTGTTCCTTAAAAATCTGTTCCAACTTCCTCTCTCAGAGAATTGCACAGATTATTTTATTTTAAATAAAATACAAACTAGGTAAATGAACTAGGTCTCTCTTGTTCAGGGTACATTGCATACATGTATCCTGGATAAAATCCAGGGGAAAACCAAACTGTGTGCATTTTTAGGTCCAAGCTGTATGAAGCAACATATGTTACTTTTAGATGATTGAAAATTCATTACAATGATGTCTACAGGTCAAAGAACTGTACTACCTGCAGCAAATTTTTATGCAAGTAATTTGATAGAACCGGATTAAAAAATTCCAATTATTTAATTTGCTAAATGTAGGATTGATGTTCTTTCCATTAATCCACTGCAAGTACTCCATATAAACCTGAAAGCTTTTGTAATAATGAATTTTATGCTAATTCCAGACAGGTACTCAGTAAGGCTCTGTAGTCTCTGTCCGTTATCTACTCTTACTGGATGACAGAAAAGCCTTACAAGACCATTTTATAAATTGAGGTGATTCCCACTGAAGGCCTTACTCAGTTTTACTTACGTGATTCTGCCCTGCTGATGCAAAACCAGTATGGATGCTGCTCTGAAAACCAGCCACACACAGGAAAGCGTTACCTTATGAGTGAGTGGTTGTCGTCTTTGTGGTTGGTGTTGGCTTAGTGAGTCATGCGTTTAGTACGAAGGCAACATATTATGAGTTAAAGCCTGTTTTTCAAAAAATGAGCGATGATGAATCTTTCAGATATCTTTTCAGCCACAATATTTTTATTTTAATAAATCTTGCATTTGAAGCTCTGTAAGGAATTGCCTTGCTGTAGAGAATCCAAATTGCGGCCTAGAAGTATGTACAAACCATGATTTCCACCTGACAAATTATTATGTTCACTTTCATGATTCAGCTTGTTTAACTATCACGTTTTTAAACTTAAATTGCATAGTCACATGCTGCTTGCTATCTCCAAAACTAAGACTCCCTATGGCCACTTCTTCAATTTCCCTTGAGTATCGTGAGTCAGAGTTTCATTCTCTTATTTTATGGTAGGGGGACAGGAGGTCTGGAGAATTTTATCTTCCATTTAGAAATCTTGGTGTTGGAGAAAAGAGAGTTTGATCCACTTACTCCCCCCCCTCCCCGGTAATGAGACAGGCTGGATTCAGGAAAGGAAATAGTATAAATCAGTCTAGTAACTTCTGTTTTTTTCTTGTTTTTATGTCTCTCTTTTTCAGATCAATAACAAAGCTTGCGGCAAAGTTTTTGTGCCTCAGCAAGCAGCCCGCAATTTTGAAGAAGTCCACGAGCTAGTTCTTCAAAGTGAACTTGGAGTCAAGCATCTCCAGGGACGAACCATTAAAAAGGCCTTTCTGTCTCCCAGAACTGCCCTTATCAACTTCTTAGTGCAAGAATAGCAAAGGCTTTTCTGGGCTGTAAAAGGCAACTGGAATCTTTTGAGATGAAACCAATTCAAAAATACCAGTTATGGTTATTTAAGTCTCATGTAATGGTGGGGAAGAAATATTGTTAAAATCAGGTTGCTGCTAAATCTTCATTTCGGCGTGGAGAAATGTGCAGAATTAAAGTTTTTTATTGGGTCACAGTGAGATGCTGTTTGTCCGTATTCTCCGGGAGGAGAATGAGAAGGAAGCGCAGAAGAACTAAATGATTGTAACAGAATGCAAATGATATAAAGCGCAGGGGTTTTAGTGTCAGCCTCAGGAATATATCCTATTGGAAAGTTGGCTTGGCTAAATGCAAAGGCATAAATGCGATTCCAGGACTAAACAACTGCCCTGAGTATGTGCTACACCAAATGTTAGGTGCGCTGCAGTCAGTCTTAGCTCCCTGTATCTCATGTTTGGGTACCCTACCATTAACTAACATTTTAAGTTGTAAGAAAATGTTACTACAGCGTGTTAATTTAAAAAAGGGTTTGTTTAGCACTGGCCTTGGGCACAGCAGGTAGCCAGAAAGGGGTGGTTTGATACATTTCACATACGGTTCAGAGCCAAACCAAGAAAAAGGTCAGATTATTTAGTCAAGCTCTGCCTTAGCAAGGATCCTCCTTCCTCGCTGGCATATTTCTCTTGGCTCATACATGAGAGGTTCAACTTCAGCAAAGTGCTGGTGGTTCTTTCTGCACAGAACAGAATGGAAGGTAATTCCTACACGCAAGCCATCTCAGAGACTTTTGGGGGAATTCAAGAAAGGGATGAGTTGGCTGCTAGAAATGCAGCAGCAGGGAAGGCAGACAGCATGCTTTTTGCCTCTACTCCTAGTTCTTGTAGTGCCTGGATCGTAAAACTTGAATTGAAATGTTTTCTTTTTTTTTCTAAGGGGTTCATTAAGTGGAAATAGCCATCGTGTTTCTAAAAATCAATCAGACTTTCATAAAACACAGTCATTCTCATGCCTCATTTCAACCATTTTATTTGTACACTGTGTTGCTGTTATATCCACATGGAAATGTTTATTGTATTTAGCAAATGCTTGAAAAAGGGTTTCCAAAGAGACAATTACAGGGTTCATTGTGTAAGAATGTCTATTCTTTAACAGCCATTAAACTAAGTAGTCCAATAAGCCAGCCATTTATGAGCCATTCTGACAGTAAAGAAGTCGGCAATAAGAACCAGCCAGGCAAATACAGAGGTCTGTATTAACCCTCCAGCCCTGCAGTCATCCAGACTCTGTCTGGGATTAAAAGAAAACCAACAAAAATCTCCCTCTAAACAGTAAACAAGTCCAACACATGCTAAGCAACTAGGATCAAGGTAAATCGCATTGCAGTGTGAGTACTAGCTAAGCAATACCAATATTCATTTTGATTTTATGCGTTTTCGGTACTGAAGATGTAGCTGCATAGCCGAGATGCCGGGCTCAGCGAGCAGATTCGGCTCTACGCATCCCCACTTCTGCAACAAAACTCTTCTGATTTCTGCTCCTTCCTGCAGCACACTTAGGCAGATTTTCTCTTCAGCAGTCCTTTGACACAAGAATGACTAAGAAATGGAATATTTATAATGAAGATACGGTCTTTGCAGTTTTAAGACTGCAAAAATCTCAGCCACAAAGGAATGCATTCAGACATTCAAACACAGGCCTTTAGTTGGAGTTAAAATAATTTGAATTCCAGTGTCTGCCTGACATATATGTTGTTATAAATTCATAAAACTCCTGTTCAGAAGCCCCTAAAAGGACTGTGAAAGAGTTCCTTTAAAGTGAAATCTGTAGCACAGCACAGTCCTGCTTTTTTTCTGCGTAACAGTTTAACACACCCTGTGGAACCATTTTAACCAAGTTTTTCTTTGGGGGGAAGGTGACATGTTTGGTGTAAATAAAAACTTTTAAAATTTACAAGGATGAAGAAAGATGTTGTAAGCCCGGCAGCCCTACGGTGCCTTTAAACAAAAGCTGCAGTCACTGCAGGGCTGAGCAGCAGCCCACAGTGTTTATTGCTGTTAGCACTGGCGGGTATTTGCTCTTGCCAGAGGAAGTGAATTGTAGATGTCACTTGGTGATTCAGGCAGAAATCAAAAGAAGGAATGGACTTCTACACGCTAAAAAAGGAAAAGTAGTGAACAGCAGTTGCACAAAAAGTGTAGGGTCAGAAGTCACGCCAGTAAGCTGAAATTCAGCGTGGTCTAGACGATACGAAAAAAAAGCCGGTGAAAAAGTGAGTGAGAGAGATGATGCGGTAAGTCTGACAGAGCCTAATCCCCGGGTAAGCGTATGTTTGAAAGATGCCAGAGGTGCCAGCTGTGGAGTTGTGCAGTTGTCCTGACAGCTGCTGACATTTCTCATAAGGTTGACCCGCTCAGAAGCGCGGTTGCCATTTGTCTTACGATAATCCTGACTCAGAGGTTTGGCCCGTGCCTAGATGGGACCGATGCTCATGCACAGGCTGTAGCCGGTTAAGAAGCCTTTGTGAAATAACTTATCGCAGATGCCTCTCATTTATTTAACAGTTGTTACTTGTGTCTGGGTACAGGTGCATCTTTATGCTGAAGGTGATATAAAGCGTTGCCACAGATTGTGTGCCCTTGAAGAGTTCGGTAGCGAAATAGTATGGGAGCTTTAGATCTGGGCAGGGATAGTTGAAGAGTGGGAAGGAAAGGTGCTGATGGGCAATCAATCAAATTGCATTGCATTTAGACACACACACACATTAAAATGGATATGGTGCCACTGTCCTTATTCCACCAAGTGATGAGCCAAAGATGTGGGAGATTTGCTAAACCCAGTGGGATAGACACAGGACAGACTATTCCAAGAAATGGATCCAACACGTGGAAGGGGCATTCCTTGCATCCTGTCACTCACGGTGATAGAAGACTGGTCACGGCACTGACCCAGTCTGTATCAAGTTTCTGTTTTAAATAATACAAAATTTTGAACAGAATTATTGGTACACTTTCTACCCCAAAATCGTTCATGTAACTGAAATTCCCAAATGTCCCGCCTTCAAACACTGATCCTGGAAAAACAAAAATTGGCAAAGTCCTGAGAGGTCACTAAGTACTTTTCTGATGCTGCTGATTGCATGCGAAGGATCTCAGACACTGGGGAGATGGGGACAGTGTAATGTGCCGGAAGAAACCACAGTGTAGAACAATGTGGTATTAGGCGTGGGTGTTTCGTAGCCCTCTCCAGTGACGGAGATGAAATGGACACACCAATTCTGCTTTGCAGCAAAGCAATAGGGCCCTAAGGCAGTTCTCTAGCCAGGTTGTCACAGCTTAGGTCGCTAACTAAGGCAGTTCTCTAGCGAGGTTGTCCCACCTATGCTTCAAACAAAAACCTATGCAAGGGCGTTGCTGAACAAGCATGTATTTTTTCTATGCCCTTCACCTGAATCCAAAATGGAGATTTGGTGCAAAATAAAATCTGTGCTGCCTCTTTGCCATTTACCAGATTAAAGTAATGCCTCAGAACTGACATCTGTTTAATGATGGCTTTTTCTGATCTGGCTTTGTAAAAGCCTGCTTGTTTCTTGTGGAGGGAGACATTCCACAGATAACGCAGGTCATACAGCCCCTCTTCTTTGTCCCTCCTTCTTCACAGTAAAGCCTCACAGAAAGCTATTCCCCTTCTCGGAACTTTTTACAATCAACATGAACTAGAAAGAATGTTAATTAGCACTTTGCTGGTTGTTCCTTCCTAGGGAAGTGTGCAGTATATAAGATTTTTCAAACAGCTTGGCTATAAATGAGGACAGGGGGAGAAATCGCTGGTGTTTTTCCTAGTTTTGCGATACTTATTGCAGTTTACAGAGAGGGGATTGGCTTTATTTATGTATATTTACCAACTTGGAACAGTACATACATTGGGTTTCCTGGATGCTTTTTCTGCTGCTTTATTTCTTCAGTTCCCTCCTGTTAGGATCTGAGCTAATTTTGTATTAAAGGACTGTGCCATAAGAGAAGTCTTGCATGGGAAGCCAGGTGTATCACCAGAATCCGACTGGTGAATATACTTATTAGCCCACTGATTCCTATCGCTCCAGGTAATGTCCATTTTTACTTTAAAAAATGTTGCTGGAACTACAGCCGTGTTACTTTTATTATGGAAATGGGGTTCATGTCTCAAAGAAGTAGGATGAAGCTGCTCACAGTAGATCAGAGGCAGTTTTTAGCATGTCCCAGCCATAGCGAGGGAAGAGCTGAACTGGAGCATTATCTCTGCGCAGGAGGGAACAGGATCAGAGCTGTCATCTGCAGCCCAGATGATAAAAGAGATCTTGCCTGACGCGCGGAGGAAAGGTGGGATTTTTTTTTTCCTTTTCCTGATTAAAGTGACTTTCCGGTACCACAAAGTATTCTGCAATTACCTAACCCTGTCTGTTCCAGGAGGCCCCGACTCACACACGACCTTTGTGTCTCGCGGCACTTCCCTCGCTCAAGTAAGCCTTGAGTTGGGTAAGTTCAGGTCTGGTTTTAGCCCTGGAGAGTTGCATCTTCTATATAAAATTAGCTCTAGTTTTATGTGTAGTCAGAGAGTTTGAACAGGTTTTCCTGGGTTTATAAGTTGTTGGGGTCTCTGAATGGGACACATCTTTGCCCAGGTGAAGCGACGTGGCAGAGAGGAGTCCTGATGGCTCTTGTTCTATCTACCGGCCTTTATGTCAGCAGTGAGAGACTGGAATCTCAGTCGAGGTCAAGCGGATGCTCGTGTTTGTTGTCAGGTGAACATGGCCCAAAGCTGTGAAAGATTTTAATCACATCAAAAACACCCCGTGATATTTCCTTGGATGCTCCTCTGCCTGCGCCGCTCCAATGTGGTCTCCATTTTAAGCTGCCGAATTTCTCACTCAGCAAAAGAACATGTAAATGGGAAAGGCTTAAGAATAACAGGCTAAATATCTATATTGTTTCTGCTTGCCCTTGTGACACTCAGCCTGGGACATTTGGGGCATAAGAAGTGCTTTTATTTGAAGAGCCTGATCTTCTTCAGTTAACTAAGCAGACCATAATACATTTACACGAACAGAAAACACATGCCTTTGTGCTTGCTCTCTTAGATACAAGCACGCTCTCTGGGCTGGCTGCAAGGGGAAGGCCCACGCTCACATCTGAGGCTTTAAACTTCCTTATCTACCAGTAGTTTTTTTTTACACGTGCCAAAACCGAGCATAAAAGGTCCCGAGGTTCTCCCGGGACACCCACCTCCCGCTGCCAGAAGGGACGCACGAGCTGCCCAGCAAGGGGACTTGCTCTCCAATAACTGTGCCTCTGGTGCCAACGGTATGCGAAGCGAAATACATATAGTCATAACAGCTGTAGGTGATCCAGTGCACTTATCAGGAATAATAAACACAGGACACATAACCGGGGCAGAAAAGAAAGCGATTTAATAAAGGAGCGTGACACATTGCTGGCGTTGCTGGGTTTGTTTCTGATGAAGATTAAGAGAATTGGCGTAACAGGAAATTGTTTTCTGCTACAAAGGGAAATCAATTGTCTTTAAATACACAGCAGTGTAATTAGCAAGTCTTACTAATTGCTGCAAAATAGAAATAACAAGTGTGTGTTGCAGGGCTGGCTAAGCCAAGAAAGTATTGTGAAAAAAAAAAAAAA